>CAOGCB012183428.1:0-12017 GCA_948266635.1 Cnidoscolus chayamansa | reverse complement strand
AAATAGTAACCAAACTGATGAGGGTGTGGCTAGTGATGAAGAGAACTATGAAGATGATTTGAGGGTGGATGAAGCCAAGGTTGATGAGAGCAAACAAATGGATTTTGCAAAGGTGGAGAAGCGTGTACGGACAACTGGTGGAGGGAGCACAGGGACTGTCAGGTTTGGACCATTTATATTATTTATCATTAGATTTTGCACGATTTTCTTAAAACAAGAAACTGTTCAGAATACGTGTCTGGTTGTTGCTTGTGCATATATTTTCAGTTACAAGTTTGGATGATTGTTAAAATTGCAACTGAAACATTGTGGCAGGAACTTGCATATTCGGGAGGATACAGCAAAATATCTTTTAAATCTTGATGTTAACCCTGCGCATTATGACCCCAAAACCCGGTCAATGCGTGAGGATCCGCTTCCAGACGCTGATCCAAATGAGAAGTTCTATGGGGTGAGTGCTGTTAAAAATATACATCAGAAGGGCTTCAACTTCATCTATATCATATATTAACAATACTTCATTAATATTTCTAGGGAGATAATCAATATAGAAATAGTGGTCAAGCTTTGGAGTTCAAGCAGCTAAACATCCACGCATGGGAGGCATTTGACAAGGGACAAGATATTCACATGTAAGCAGCTCCATCCCAAGCAGAGTTGCTATACAAGAACTATAAGGTCATAAAGGATAAATTGAAGACCCAGACAAAGGACACAATCATGGAGAAGTATGGCAATGCTGCCAATGAAGAAGAACTCCCAAGAGAGCTTTTGCTTGGACAAAGTGAAAGACAAGTTGAATATGATCGTGCTGGACGGATCATAAAGGGGCAGGTAGATTTGTTTCAACAATTATTTACAATATTACAACCAATGTTCAAATATATAGTTTTCAGGAAAATTTTGCCATCAGACTGTTGGTTACTTTTGGAAAATTACAGTTTACAAATTTCATATAATATTTTGCGACTATGCTTTTGTATTAATTTGCTTTTCCATTATATTTGGCCCACATGTTTCTTTGGGTGTGAAGAGTTGTTCAGTTATGGAAACATAAAATATTTTTATCTTATATTATCCTTTTGTAGTACCCATGTGTATGTTAATTGCTCTTTTTCATCCTATTTATAGGAGACTGTGCTTCCTAAAAGCAAGTATGAAGAAGATGTTTACATTAACAACCATACTAGTGTGTGGGGTTCATGGTGGAAGGATCATCAATGGGGCTACAAGTGCTGCAAGCAGACAATTCGGAACAGCTATTGCACAGGTGCTGCTGGACTTAAGGCTGCTGAGGCTGCAACTGATCTCATGAAGGCTAATATCGCTCGTAAAGAGACCACTGAAGGTTTCTTTCCTTTACTATTATGAGCTATATACTGTTTAAAAATATCTTTTGGTAGGTTTTCTAGTATTGCATAAAATGCAGCTGGGTGTACCTTTTATTTTTTTTTAAAATATTGTCATTAACTTGTGTTAATTTAATACATACTCCAGAATTGCCAGCACCGGTGGAGGAGAAAAGGCTTGCTACTTGGGGGACTGAGGTTCCAGATGATTTGGTTCTGGATGATAAGTTGCTTGCTGAAGCACTTAAAAAGGTGACTGATACAAAATTTTCTGTGATGTTTTGCTCTACTTCCATCCCCCTGTATTTTTCTTTACACCTTTTTCCCCTGGTTAATTTGGAATGAGGGGTCATCTAGGAATGACATTTACTATTTACATCCATTTCAGCCCAGAATTTGCATTGATATATATATTATGTATTTTCTGTTCAAATAAAGGTGATGAGATTTAGACCTTTCTCTGGGATATGTGATAGGAGTAGTGATCAAAATTGTGTTTAGATTTCGTTTGTCTTATGTTAATGTCATCGAATAACGTGTGGTTCTGTTTCTTTTTTGCAGGAGAATGAGAGAAAGAAAGAAGAGAAAGACGAAAGGAAACGGAAGTACAATGTTACATGGAATGATGAGGTATTATTATTTGCCTCCATCTTTAGAATATTATTATTCAAGACTATTGCATTTATACAGGACATCCTCACTGATTTTTATACAATTGCAGGTTACCGCTGAAGATATGGAGGCATATAGGATGACAAAAATACATCACGATGATCCAATGAAGAATTTCCTCCACTAAATTGGACGTGTACACTCTAGTTCTTTATACACCTACCCTTCGTTGGGGACCGGTTGTTTGTCTGAGTTGATGTGCAGGTTTGGGTATGTACACAAGTCTACCTGGTTAATGTGAACTAATATTTGTGATATCTTTGGGAATTATGAACTTCCATATATATAAAGCTAGAAACCTCCCCAAGGAAGAAGTTTGCATGAATGCATCAAAGTCCAAATATTATTGCAACTTCCATATGTACACTACAACTACCTATACTTGCCGTTGGGCATGTCTCGGAGACGCTGGCAGAACCCAGTAATGTGTTGTCACCGTGGAGATTGCAAGAGAATTAGTTAGTTGCTTGTATGTAGTAAGGTTATAAAACGAGTATATTAGGAAATCACTTGTGGCAAAATCAATGGTTGAAGAAGAGTTGGGGAAAATAATTAATCTATTTATATAAATTTGGGTCGCTAATCTAGCTAAGCTAGACGTAGTACATCTTGAACACATATTGTTGTGTGCCTTGGGTTGATCACTGATCTTAACTTGTAATCTAGTCTAATCATTTAAGTGATATATGGGTAATAAATCAATTATTTAAATATCGAAATCTTCTGAATATATTAATATTGAGTGGAGTTATCCTTATGGTGATCTATCGGATTGAGTTCAAGAGGTTGAATTGGTATTTTAATCATTTTGAAATTGTTTTTTGTGATTAACATAGAAGTGAAATTTAAATCTATGAATTTTTTTTTTCTATTATGAAGAACATAGGGAAAAGATGGGCATAGATAACCTACGAATCCAGCCAATTAGAGCAAGTTCCTTTCAGTTTCACCACCACGTTCACGTACAAGTGTAGCATATCCATTTTCAATTAAGTAGACTATTTAGAGTATATGTAGTTTTAACTATTGAATACACTAATTAGATAATAATTGAATTCACCAATACGATTGATTATGTCTACATCGTATGCATGTGATAAATTATATTTTACTGTTAATATTAATATACAGAATATGTAATTTATTATTGAAATATGTATATAGTTAATAATATAATACATAAAATTTAAAACAAATATGATTTATTCTTATGTAGATACATTTTTAATCATATAAAAGAGACTAATTGATTTAATTTTCTAAATATAAAAATATTTATTGATACACAATTAATTTGATAAAATTTTACAATTAATAAATATTAAAAAATAATATGATCTAAATGAAAATAAAAAATTAATGAGAAAATATTCAAAATAAAAATGAAAATTCAGGTGATATGTTTTTATTTTTATTTTTTTTCTTTCTTAAATGTTCCCCAAACAGAGAAACTGGACACAAACCCATTTAGCCATCAAAGATTGGTTGTGAGTGTCGGAGGAACTAACCGCTCAGTTCCAAGCTCATATTAACCACTCTTCACCTTCAGTGATCTTTTCCTCGTAGCTATTTGTAAGCTAGTTTTATTTTTCTTTTTTTTTTGGGCTTTTTCTTTTGTAGCTACACGGAACTTGTAGCACCAGCAGTGCCGGGCAATGCCAGTAACGAGGATAACCACAATACAACACTCTCACAGTTTGAGTAGGAATGGGGGATGAAGTTAGGGATCCAATGGTTGAGCATTTCCAGCGAGCTGGGTTTGTCACCATGAATTGCACCCAACTCCCGTTTCCTGCCCCTGTTCTTGATTTGCTCCTTGCGAAAGGCAATGAGAACATACATACATACATAATAAGAACCTTTCAAAAATTCCCTTCCTTTTTTTCGGTTGATCAGGCTTATATGGGTTTGGCATCTCAATTCCCCCAACAATGACAAGTATCACTGATTCCAAATGGCAACAGCTATTTCTAAGCATTTCACCAAATTAACAAGAAATATCAAGCATCAACCCCATATATATCGGCAAAGTACCCAATTAATTTATTTCATTAAATTGATCAGAATTAAAAAGAAATATCGCCCAAAGCTTTCCTGGAGTGACAAAATCCAGAGCAGCAATAGAAAAGAAATGGCAAAAAAGACAAGGGGAGACAACTAGAGGATTTTCTAATAGAACATAATTTATATGAGGGCTTGGATACCGAGTTGCTGCATCTCTCTTAGCTTCCATATTGGGTAGATCGCACCTTCTCCGAGTTCTTCTGGATCTACTTGTTGCATAGCCCATGCATAGTAAACGGTGTGGATTGTATCCTACAAGACACAAAATTCTCAGAAAGCGTAAAACATCTGTGGAAATAATAAAAATCAAGAATGAAACCATATTTTAAGCTACAATAAGTTTACATTCATCGTATAAAAATAACAAGGCAATTCAGCTTATGAATCCAAATTTGTATAATTTGCTTAAAGGTATTTAACCTACTCAATTCCACACTTGCGAATTGTGCAGACTGTGTTTAGGTGCCTAAATTATTTAGGAGATTGCTCAAAAGGTTATACCTTGCCCCCTTCTGTTATTGCACCACTTTGATCACGTACACAGTGGACTTGCTGTGTTTGGAACTGTAATTATTCCATGAAAAGGAGCCATCAATTGCCGCAGTTTTTTTACACCTTTAATCAAGTAATCACGAAAATAAAATATGAAGAAAAATTGAATATATACTGCTACAATAATAATTGGCGAGGTTCCCATCATTTTGGTCTCTCTAACTTCCACTTCTGATATATGTAGAATCTACACCAAGACAAAACATGTGTTAGCAGTAAGCATCAACCCATATATCTTTAGATTCTACAACCAGACATTTGCAAGCATGGCTATTAAGGACTATAAATGTATATCTTCCACTTCTATGAGGAGCATGTTGCATGATACAAGCATGGCTATTTTCCAGAGGTCCAAGTTACCTTGTATAAGATGGAAGTGCAAAGTCATGCACCAATATTGGAAAATATGCATAACAGATGCATTCATCAGTAGTGACAAGTATTTTGAATAGGTCGAACCACTAGTATTTAAAGGTAGAGAGAGTAGATTACAGAAGGTTACTTTTAACTTTTTGCTAACCACTGCTAGAATAGCTTACAGATACTAAAACAGCTAACATAAATGAACAGAGCCTGTATGTGGGTGAATCACCACCACCACCACAATATCAGCAGCTAAACTAGTTGAGGTGGGTGTACCACCACATTCTAACAATTTTCAATACTGCCTGCTCTATTTTTAGTAATTACAGGAGAGGAGAATAATGAAAGCAATCTGGCTGTAAGAATAGTGATATAAGAAATACCAACGTTATGAAAACCAAACTGAATCAGCTGGTCAGATTGATTTAACTAGGAAGCACAGCTTGGTCCAGTTCTGATTTTTAGTTTTTAAAATAAAAAAGAAAAGATTTTTCTATTTTATTAACTTGTGATTTGAACAATTAATGGTGCTCATAATCTAGGTTTAAGATGAATATTATTTCATATCATAAAAATATAATTTTTTTTATCTCTCTGAAATTTATCTTTCTTCAATACGAGTAACTCTATTATTATGAAAATTTTATTCTCAAAATTGAAAAATATTCACTTATATTTCAATTAAAAAAGGGTTCAATTGCTTTGAAAAATCATGTCCATATTAGAATTTACTAATTTTACTTTTAGTTATCATTTATAAAAACATATCAAGTTACTAATAATGATAATATATTATTTTTATTATAATGTTAAATATATTTAGTATTTATTTAGTATACTCTGGTCGCACTTCAATTGCATCTTAAACCCTTAACCTAGATTCATCAGTTCATTGACCAGGCCAGATTTAAAAGCATTGCAGAATGTTATTAAGCCTAACAACTCATTTGGACAAAAATATTGTAATAGGGTAATTAGGCAATTTCAAGATGGACAGTCTCATTTATAATAGCATATACATGTTGATTATCACCCGCATTACATCCAGCCCCTGCTAAACATACAAGTCTTCTTTTGTCTGGAAAAGTAGAAGATACTGATAAAATGAACTGATTCAGCAACCCGCATAAAGGGTATAAAACAGCATTTCTTTCATCCATACAAAGTGAACACCTCAAATGATTATGAAATAGTGATAAATTGTGATGATAGCATAAGCCAGAGCACTTTAAAAAACAAAGGATAAATAAAGATGAAGTTCTTACCTTGTTATCAAAAAATATACCATGGCTCTGAAAAGCCTTCTGCTCTGCCTCACACCGAGTAACGACTTCAGGGCTGCAGTACTTCTTCAAAGTTTCTAAGTCTCCCTGTACACAAACAGATATTGTGAATAGCTCGATGACTCTCAAATGGGCACGTGTTACAGAGATATAAGAAGAATAAGGAATGAGCTGGATGGTGGCAGTTATCAGCTCACATCAAGTTGTTGAGTCAGTTGTGGTAGATGTGGTTGAGGGGAAGAGTGGTTGGAGACGTTGAGACAGTTACAAGCAGTTACTAACAGCTATTTTGAGAGCACGCCGAATAATAATCAAGAATCCTATTCTTCTCTCAATATATTCTCCCTTTTCTCCCTATTTACTCTTAACTTCTCTCTCTCTCTCTCTCTCTCTCTCTCTCTCTCTCTCTCTCTCCTTTCTATCTTCTCTAATTCTTCACTGTTGGGGAAGCCACCCTAACTCTCAAATGGGCACCACTCAGAATGATATCTGACTCTCAAATGTGCACCACTCAGAATGATAAAAATTCAAAACAAGTAAAAGAAAGCATGAAAAAGAGAAGAACATGGCACTGACAAATAAGCTCAATACTCACCTTCATGTAGGCATTAAGGACAGGTCTAACAGCTTCCTGAACTTCAGCCACAAAATCCATCAAAGAGAATGACCTTATGCAAACAAATAACCAGAAAAAAGGGGAAATTAAGAAAAGAAAAGAGGGAAATTAATAGATCATTGAAATACTGGAAAAAAAAAAAAGACAAGGATCATATGAATATACGGATCTCGACGACGTATTTCCTTCAATGATGATGCAGCATCTGTTTCTTGAAAGATAGTATCACTAACACTGCCATGAAAAGAAAGTGTGTCAACTATGTAACTATTTAAGTTCATGTGACATGAGAGAAGGAGAGAGGCATACTCCTGAATTTTGTGAACAATAGGATTATCACTCGTCTCCCATCTTTCCCGCATGTCCTCTGCAATCTGTGAAAATCAGCCAAATGTAAGAACTAATGCATCATTGCAGGGCATGAAAAATGCACTGTCAAATGAAAGAGACAACTACACGCACACTGACACACACACAGGGATAGAGAAGATCATACCTCTTGACCTTTTGTTACAACAGGCTCACTAAAGCCAGCAAAACGCTTGAATAAAGGATTGCCTTGCATCTGGTTTAGGAGAAGAAGTGCATTACAAGAAGCAAAATGATTATAATAAATATTTTTTTCCTTTTCATATTAATTTTCATGACACAGTAAAAAACAATCAAGCATAAACTTGCCTTTTCTCTAAATGCCTCCCACTTTTTACTCCATCGAGACTGCTTTGTGGGTAGAACAACAATGTCTGTTCTTGCGCTTGTTTCGCCTTTGAAGGAAGAAGGGGGGGTATATTCCAGGTGTTTTCTCTTGCTAGGATTACCATATAACTCATCCTTCACAACATCGTACCCTTTCTTCACAAAGTCAGTAACCTTTGCTTCCTTTAATCTGTTGAAAACCAAAGATACCTTTGAGGACGGTATGCTTGACTTGAATTTTCCAAACATGGTCTCTGTATTATCCCTACTCCCAGTTTGTTTGTCTGTCTCTTGACCAGACGATGCCTTGCTATCATCTTTTACATCTGCACCATCTTTATCTGAAGTGCCAGTGGACTTAGAAGACTCCTCCTTACCACTTTTAAAAGTTTCTTTGACCTGAATCACAGAGCGCACTAAATAATAAATGCTTGAAATTAATTAAAAACATGGAGCAGAAACTCTCTAAAAGGACTATGAATGCAATCAGCAAGCAAACCTCCTCTTTTGCAGCTGAAATCTTCTCTTTAACATTGGCAGAAACCTGCAAACAACATAAATACAATAAATCATATTCTAATAATATGTTATTTTAAACAAAATACAAAAAACAAGAATATCCCAGATAATGAATTATACTAGCAAGCATTCCATATTACAGGATTAAGACAGCTGGCAGAAGCAGTTGTCAAAGTGTTATCTTTCATATCACATATGATAAAAAGCAGCATGAATACAGGCAAATTTTTCATTTGTTTTCTGAACATTTTAGTCTGTATTTTATGATCCATAATTTAGAATACTAAAAAAGAGCATACTGAATATAACCAGAAGAAAGTCATTCACTGTTTGTAGATCTTGTGTTCAATGGAGAAAATAAACAAAATATGAATCTGAATTACTTAAACCTCAACTTAAACATTTAAAGTACCCAGATAAATTTGACACACCTTTTTTGCTGTTGCTTCAGCCTCTGTCCAAACACCATCCACACGCTTGTACAGCTGCTCAGTTGTCTGCTTCGTTCTGCATTCGCCATTTCACCATCTCAGGCCCTCCCTTGACATACAAAAGTATGTCTCAGCCTATTAACTAATAAAAGCTAAAATTACTTGAGGCATGAAAATAAAAATGCCATAAAATTACCTATGTTTCAGCTCATCTTTCACCCCTTTCAGTTCTTCTGCTTTCTCCTTCAGCTCCTTGACTGACTGCTGAAATTCTTGATTTCTGCATCCAACAAGATGGCAATTAGATTAATTCTGTTGGTAAATATGGAGAACCAAAGCAAATTGAGGAGTGAAAATGTAAAAGGGGGGAAAAAGGAAAAGAAAACTCATAAAAGTACTTTAGAATCAATCCCATCAAATAAAGCCCTGCAAATTGCACTTGGAACCTTAAAGGAGACTTGCTCACTCAAGCTACTGCCATAAAAGCCTTATCTCAAAAACCAGACTTTCCTTAAACAAAGGAATACAAAATGAAATTCAATAGCAGAAGAAATTATCTCCAACTAGTATTTCCTCTTGGATATAGCTTTAAATTGGATGGTCTGGTGTAAAAGCATCAATATAACCTACCATAATAAATTTTGGGATTAAAGCTTATTTAAGCTAAGGAAATCCCCTTTAAAAGCTCAGCCAGCATTCCCACCCAGAAGGAATCTGAAAATTTATAAATTATGTCCTACTATGTACCAAAACAATGAAACCTGAAATTTGAAATTATACACTCTCTTGTAGCCTCGCAGGAAGCAGCTGCAAAATTTTACCAGTATTCTTGGTATATGAAATATCCAGAGAACTTAAAATTAACGCTTGCTTAACACAAACTACTGCTATAGAAGTTATAAAAAAATGCAGCATTCCCAGCTTTAGATGGGCACAAAACACCAATATCCTCGGTCCAAAATCAAACCTAAATTACCACAAATATAACAAATAACAATCACATATGCATATATCCATAGAAATAACCAAAGCCTAAAAGGAATATTACCTACTGGCCTCTCCTTTTACTTTATTGGACAATTCATTGAATACACCAAATTGACGACAACCCGAGTATCCACTTGCTGGTGGCAACCATAATCTCGAACTTAAACCCTACCGCAGCAAATACACACCCAAGAAATTAAACACTTCTAATAGTAATTATAATAACAGCAAAACGACAAGTTTTCCCTATTTCACAGTCGAGGTTAAGTGAAGAACCTGTGGAGACGTTAGTTGATGAAAAAGGGGCTGCCGATTGAGGAGTAAGTCTCGAACCAGCTTCCTACTAGCCATTAGAGAGCAACAATTTTCACAAGAAAATGGAGGGATTTATTTGGAGTTGATACTTTTGGAGCTATTTTATATCATAGATTTTCCTTACAGAGAAGGAAGAAGAATGTGTAGTTTTCGTGCCGAACAAACAAGTGATAGGGAACTAATTGCCCTAACATACCCGCAGCCAGAAGCAGCTACCCCAGAAGCGTCTTGTTTGGCTAGATATATAAGTTTATTCCTGCATGTGGATATGTAAAGCCGCAGTTGCATGTAGGTATGTGACTGTGTGCTGGATAAAGTATACCCGTATTCTTGTGCCCTGTCACTCAGGTCGCGGGCTAATGATTTCAACACTTTAATATAAATAATAAAAATATAATAAAAATATATAATAATTTTTTTTAATATAATATACACTGATTAAATTTTAAGTACACATAATTCATAAAAAAAAATAAAAAGGTTAATATATTAATTAATCCTAAATAATTTTAACATACATTTTTTTTTATTTAATAAAATGGATAATTAACCGGTTTGATCATTATGTAAAAAAAATTATTTTTATTATAAAACAATTAATTTTAAGAGAATATAAGTCTCGGGTAAAATATATAAATAAATTCCGTAGAAGAGTCAAATCAAGGGAGAAGTGGGTTGATCCAGCCCAGGTTAGCAATATTCACGTTTTGGACTATATTCCAGGTTAGAGATTAATGGGTAACCAAACATGTCTTAGGGCTACGCAAGATGAGGTTCGCGAGCCATCAAGCTTTTAATTAAATTAATTTAGATTCGCAGATAAAAAAGTTTTCGTGGGCTTTGGCAGGCCCTTCTGTTCTGAATGCCTTTTTCTTTCAAAACTTAAAAAATGGATACCAGTGAACTCTCAACAATCGAAAAACTCATAATAATCAACTGAAGCAAAAATGAGAAGAACATCATATAAAACCATAGCAACAGCCAAATTGATTTGCAGTTACATGAGATATATATAAAAGATATTTGCAGACAAACCCAGAAGTAGAATTTGTAGTATAGGTATATAGCCACAAGCTAATCAATTACAAGCTTCATTGGCAACAAAGAAGAACTTGGCTTGTCTGGCTGCATCCTTCTCTGAGACCAATGATTCTATAAACAGAGTCTTCACTTCCCAAGCAGAGTAAGGAAACCCCTTTCTAGCATAAGAGTTTAGAAGTGCTGCAGTCCCCTGCTTTAACAGTCCAGCGAACGCATTCTCATCATCGTTCCTACTTGTTGATTCTAATAACGTCATTCCAGATCTGTATCGTTCAAACGTTCTCGACCCAAAAACGTTCGATACCGTCGAAGTCTGTGGGACCATTCTTGGCCATGCCTCTCTCCTGCTGCTCCAGTACCTGTCTCACAAAACAAACATCAAACGCTCAGATTCAACCCAGTTTTACACACATGTATATTGAGAGGAAGAAGAAGAGATCTCACTCTGCAGTGCATCTTCCTCTGGCTCTTGTAAAGAGAAACCCAGGTCTTAAAGCATCTGTTGTTGTAGCTGCAAGAAAGAGAGTAATGAAAAGCAGTCGACTCAACATGAAAGAACTCTCCATCAGAGTTGCAAGTTGGTTCCAAATCTAATCAAGCTTCCATTCTCTTTAGCAGTGCAGATTTGGGATCTTGATGGTTGTCTCCCCAGAGATGGAGATGTTTGATTCGGTTACTCGTAAGTTGGTATAAATGGCAGGAGAGGAGAGGAGAGGTGAGGAGGAAGGAAGTGCTTTTTCGGGACCTGAGCCATCTTGTTTTGAAAACAATTGTTTGTTTATAGAACCATTTGGACAATATTACCCTTTTAAATTTTCTCGGTTGATTTATATTTAAATATAAAATTTTTATTTTTTTAAAAAATATTTGATTTTATATAAATTTTACTCAGAACATTATCAAAGAATCTTTAATTCAAAACGTCTCAATCTTGGAAAAATTTTTATAAAAAGTTAAGATGCATATTTTACTTAAAAATTGAAAAAAATATGTATATAATTTTAGTATTAAAGGAGTGTTTGGATGAGATTCCCACGTTTTCTTAGTGATGAGAAAATTAGAGCACTAACACAAAGCATGAAGATTAATTAAAATACTTTAATCACCAAAAAAACGCCATGTCCATCTT
>CAOGCB012183401.1:0-31376 GCA_948266635.1 Cnidoscolus chayamansa | reverse complement strand
AACAGATTTTATATTCAAATTTCACTTTAATTTTTTGATAAAAAATAAAAGATAATAATTAATAATTATTAAACAAAATAAATAATGACTATATTATTTAAAAAGTAATTAATAATACAATTACATACTCTCATGTATATATAAAATTATGATAACAATTAAATTTTTTTTTATCAAATCATACCAAAACAGGTCAAAATAATTATGAAAAAAAGATGTAAATGGAAAAAGGCTGGTAGTCGACTTTTATTCTTTCCAACAGAAATTTTAAATTGATGATGGGCTCATGATAATGGGCCTTTTTGGGCTTTCGGACACTTTGCGTTTTTGCATTTATTTTGGGTCCAAACATTTGGTAAGAAGTCAACATATGTTTCATCTAATTTAATAATTAATAATTATTTCTCAGATTTAAATATCGACAATTAAAATTATTTACTATTTATTATTATTATCATTTGTTTTACTTTAATCACAAATTGTTTCTGGAAATAAATTAAAAAAACCAAACCAAGGAAGATATGAGATTCCGGTGAGGTCAAATTTTGACGGCCGACCCAATTCTTCCCAATAAGTAGACCCCACCGCCCATATGACGTTTCCTGAAAAATGAGAGGCCCTACTTCTTACAAGTTGCTATTTTAAGCACCCTACTCCTCCTCATCAAACTCATTATCTTATATCTAACATTTTATTTTTTCATACCATTTTTTATTCGTAATTTAATATAAATTTTTATATTTTGACAAATTGGAATCAACATAATAAAAAAAGTACAGTTGGATATTGCATGATATTTATACATATAAAAAAATGATATACAACTTGATTTGAAAAAGAGTAAATTACATTTTTCTTTTTAATAGCTAATGAGCTTTATCATAAACAAAATTTTAAAATAAAAAAAATATATATATTTATTACATTTGAACTTGCCACCCTTATAAACACTTCAATGATATAGACATGTAATTAAATTTAGAATATCTGCTCTGATTTTTGTCTCGGACAGATTCGGCATGTGAAAATAAAAATTATGTGACGACCAACTCACTTTAATTATCGTCAATGTAAAAACCACGTGTAATATTCTACGAATCGGACGGCATGGAGTCGCCAGTGACGTTGATTATGAAGAAGTGCATGTGGTTTTAGACGGTGACGGTTCTTGTGATCGGTATACGGTACAGATACTGAGCAGACTAAAACGGTTAAAAGAAAAAAAAAATCTAGAGAGAGAGAGGTAACAAAAAACACCGTCTAAAATTATAAACCACATCTATATATCTAATTATCTATCCTTCCTTCTCGGCTGACCATAAAAGAGGGTATCTCTCTTCTCCGCAGGAAAAAAGAAAGACCTCTACAGGTCTCTCTCTCTCTCTCTCTCTCTTTTTGGATTTTCATTTTTTACTTCCGTTCTTCTTGATTGTTCTTCTGTGCTTCGATTTTATCTTTGGACTTTTAGGTACGGTTGTTTAATCTTTTTTTTTTTTTACTTGTTGCATTTCTGCTCTGGAATTTAGGGTTTCTGACCTGCTGTTCGTTCAGATATTGTCTCGTTTCACTACTTCAAGTTAGTTTTTTTTTTTTTTTCTTATTTACCCTGTTCAATTTTTGGGTAATTATGTAAGCTGAATTTCCGATATATCGTTATTATAGTTGAGCTCCAAACTTTCTAGTATTTGTTTTTGCTGGATTTTATCAGCACGATGTAGGTTGGTGGATTGTTGTTTTGTTAGATTTTGCCTTCCGGAAAAAGGCAAGCTGCACTCTTATTTTATTTTATTTACTGAAATGTTTGCTTGCTTGATTTGATATTAGTTGCTTTTTGAGGATGAATTTATAGTTGCAAAAACTAATAGTAATATATCTATGTCATAATCATACGTCAGTTTTTCTTACGAAGTAAAGAAGGAAGTAAACGTCTCAGGTGCTTAGTGATGAAGAAGCTTCAGCTTATGCATTGATAGCAATTCCGTTAGAAACTTAGAATGATATTAGTACCTTTCAAGGCCACTTATGCTTTCTACTTTCTAATAGCATCCTTTGCAGGACATGAATGTGGATAATTGATATTTGATCGAAAGTTGCATCTTGAAAAAGTCTTCCTTTAACCAAGATAATGATTTATATAATGTGAGCACTTCTATAGTTGGATTGCACTGCAAATTTGTGTTGCTAACCGAGTATAGATAATGCACAAGTTTTGTCTCAGTATGATTTATATATTATGCATGAACTTTTATGCTGGATTGCACTGCAAATTTCTTTTGCTAATCAAGTTTACTTAATGCACTAACTTCGTGTTGTTTGTTGAGGCTGATGAAGGATGATGGGGTTCGTCCTTTTTGCATAGTTCTTTTAAATGTACTTTCCAAGTCCTGAGACTTGGATAATTGCTTTATGAAATTGTCACAAATAAAAATACTTAGCAGCAAGAGGTAGTTCCTGATAGGAAAAACTTCATTTTTAGGATTTTGTTTATGCATTTTAGTAGCTCTCTTCTATTATAATTACATCTGGCTGAATGCTGTTTCATATTTCAGTGTCACCATAATTAGGAGCCTGGGGCTTTTTTTTCGTCTCTTCATATGAAATATATATTTTTTTAATATGCAAAATAATATAATGCAGACTTTCTCGTGGGATATCACATGGCAAGGCTTCTGGTTCATTCGACTAACATTTCTGCTGTAGCTTCTGGTATAAAGCATGGCCAATCTCAAGAATCTGAAACATCAAGGAGGGCAACCACCAAAATGATGTGTAGTTCACAATCACCAACATTGACATTGAGAGGTTTCTCAGGTCTGCGAAGTTCAAACTGTTTGGATATGTTGCTAAAATCCGGACAAGATTTCCATTCCAAGGTTGCAATCACAATGTCCCGTAGGCAACAGAAAGCTAAGCGATTTTTGCCAAGGGCAATGTTTGAACGCTTCACGGAAAAAGCAATTAAAGTAATTATGCTTGCCCAGGAGGAAGCAAGACGGCTTGGTCACAACTTTGTTGGCACAGAGCAAATTCTGCTGGGTCTTATTGGTGAAGGAACTGGTATTGCTGCAAAGGTGCTAAAATCTATGGGAATCAATCTCAAGGATGCACGTGTAGAAGTGGAGAAGATAATAGGGAGGGGCAGTGGATTTGTTGCTGTGGAAATTCCATTTACTCCTCGTGCAAAGCGTGTGTTGGAACTCTCATTGGAGGAAGCCCGCCAGCTTGGTAGCGTTCATTTTCTTTCCTTCCTCACTTCCTAGCGTGGACTTTAAAGCTAGGGTGTAAAATGTTGTAGGAAAATTTTTTTTCCTTCGTGCTACAAAGTAGGTTTTTGGTATGTTTATGTGTTGCACCTTGGATGCTATCCTTGCCTCTTAGTTGAAAACCTTGTTTTGGTGGTATAAGTAGGTTTTCGGTAATGGTGTTATGTGTTGCACCTTGGATTCTATTCTTGCCTGTAAGTTGAAAACCTTGTTTTGGATGTGTGTTTATATATACCGACTCAAGTAAAAGTAAATCTTAAAATACACAGCCATTCTATCTATCTTTGTTTTTCTGTATCCAATTGCATATGAATTCTCAAATTGTTCATGGAATGTGTGCTGACCATCACATAAATTTCCATATAGATGCTTTCTCTCATATAGTTTTTTCTCTTCTTTGAGAGGAGACAAATTTTTGCTGTGAACTCTATTTTTAATTTTACTTTTTTCTTTAAAGGTGGTTATGCCAAATCCAATTTCCATGAATATTTCAGGTCACAACTATATTGGATCTGAGCACTTGCTTCTTGGGCTGCTGCGTGAAGGTGAAGGTGTAGCAGCCCGTGTTCTTGAGAATTTAGGTGCTGACACTAGCAACATCCGCACACAGGTAACTAATGCATATCTGAGAGTTGGGTCAACCTAACTGTGAGTGTTTGTAGAATCCCATGTTTGCTTGAAAAATACTGGAAGTTCTTGAAATGAATATTTCATCATTTCAATTAGGTCATTCGCATGGTGGGTGAAAGCACAGAAAATGTTCCTGCTCCTGTTGGACCAGGAGGTGGCAACAATAAGATGCCTACACTTGAAGAGTATGGTACTAATTTGACCAAGATGGCAGAGGAGGTAAGTGAATGCTAATCCATTTTGCTCGCTCTATTACATATTCTGGAGTGTTGTTTTAGAGGATTAGTTTATTCTTTCAGGGTAAACTAGATCCAGTTGTTGGAAGACAGCCACAGATAGAACGTGTCATCCAAATCTTGGGTCGGCGAACTAAAAACAATCCCTGTCTTATTGGAGAACCAGGTGTTGGGAAAACAGCAATTGCAGAAGGTCTTGCTCAACGTATAGCAAGCGGTGATGTTCCTGAAACAATTGAGAGAAAGAAGGTGGGTGTTTGTTCAATCTCTGGAAATGGTTCAATCGCAGATGATCTTTGTGCTCAATTTTTTTTGACCTATAATTAATAACAATGGTTATGGTGTAGGCATTGTGACTTTATTCGCTGAAATGATAAGTTTAATGTTGCTGCTTTATTTTCTGATTGAAAAATTCACACACTGGCACACACTTTCTCTCTCTACCTTTCACACTTGTGCAGTTTTAGTAAAATATTGTGGAAAATGACGTTAACAATGCCAAAAACTTATTAACTATATGTGTTTATTTATTTTATTTATTTGTACTTTGTGATGTAGGTTATTACACTGGATATGGGTCTTCTAGTTGCTGGAACTAAGTACCGAGGAGAGTTTGAAGAAAGATTGAAGAAGTTAATGGAAGAAATCAAACAAAGTGATGAAATAATTCTTTTCATTGATGAAGTCCATACCTTAATTGGAGCTGGAGCAGCAGAAGGTGCAATTGATGCTGCCAATATCTTGAAACCCGCTCTTGCAAGAGGTGAATTGCAGGTAACTTTGATATGCATGTTATCTTCTGGAAAAGAAAGGGGAGAAAATAATTTATCTTTTAGCTGATACTTTTATATTAATTGTTGTCATTGATGGGAGTTCTTATTAGTTTATTCATATTTTTTTTTTGAATTATTAACTGTTAGCTCATTCTTTTCCTTAGGTTGATTAGTAATTTTTGGACTTTGAAATATCATGCGTCCATTTTCATACCCAATCAATTTGGTGCAGTTACTGTTAATCATAAGATGAATTTTCTTTTACTTCACTGAATTGTTTTCTTGTGCAACTACAAGGGAAATATAGTAAACGTTACATGCATGCTTCCTTCCAACTCTGTGGTCAAGTAGGTAATCTGTTTGCACTTGAAACTATGTCAAATATAATTTTACATTTTTCTTAATTTCTCCAGTGTATTGGAGCTACTACATTGGATGAGTACAGAAAGCACATTGAAAAGGACCCTGCTTTAGAAAGACGATTCCAGCCAGTTAAAGTGCCCGAGCCGTCTGTTGATGAAACAATTGAGATTCTGAAAGGGCTACGAGAGCGATATGAGATCCACCACAAGCTCCGTTACACAGATGAAGCACTAGTAGCTGCTGCACGGTTGTCGTATCAATACATCAGGTATGGGATCCATTTAATATTTCTATTTTGAGACCTCATCTGAACTTTTCTGTGTTAGTCGTACTGTGTCCACAGATAATTAGTAACAGAAGTAATAGCTTATCTTCTTGTGAACAAAATATTAATAATATGTATATGTTGATACAATACCTGCTGTTTTTTTCCCCAACTAAGAGATCTTGGTGGAATTGTGATTTATGAATTGAGCACAAATTTGCAAAGAACTAGCCCATCTCCTCCTCGAGAAGAAATAGGAAACATTCTCAATATCATTTGGTTGTGTACATACACTTTCATGATATCATGTGCCCTAACAGAGGAACCCAGATAAAGTGTAAAAATATTGTGGAATAACATAAAAATATTTGAAAACACCATTGTTTTTATAGGTGTCATTATGCACATGTATTAGCGGTCCTTTGAAGTGTCATATTGGACTGCGATTATTGTTCTTATTCTTTGATTTCCTGATAGTCGTTATTGTTGTTCTTCTGGTTCTTATATAATTGATTTCTTGAAATCTGTTCTTCAAGCATATACAAGGTTAGTTCAAAGGTCGCAATGTGATGCAGTCCAAGAAAAAGAAATGGAAGTTATTTTGATTTAGTTCTCAATTTTGTAATTTAGATTTTCCATTTGTTTTTAGATTTATGAATTTGTGTAATTTCCTATTTTGGAAATATAGGGTTTAATATTTTTGCGTTTAGGAATTTCATATTAGTTATTTGTTTATTCCTATTTAGTGTGAATGGATATCTTCGAAATACATCATAAACCATAATCCTTTGTGTTTGATTTTGAATTTTTTTTTGCTGATATGGTACTAACAGAATCCTGAATGAGTTCTCTTCTTATCTCACATCTAATTTGCTTGTTTCTTCAGTGATCGTTTTCTGCCTGATAAGGCAATTGACTTGGTTGATGAAGCGGGTTCACGGGTTCGCCTTCGCCATGCACAGGCATGAGCTTCTACTTGGTGATTCTGGCATCAGCTTTGTTACTTCTTTTGCAAGTTGTTTATTGTCCAATCTGTTTTGCAGGTTCCTGAGGAAGCTAGAGAGCTCGAGAAAGAGGTCAGGCAAATAACAAAGGAGAAGGATGAAGCTGTTCGCAGCCAAGACTTTGAAAAGGTAGTGTGTCCTTTGCTGCTTGGGGCTTTTAGCTCTCTAGAACTCTGCACATTTAGCAGAGGAGTTAAAAGGGTTTTGACATATGCATGCATACTGCAGAATCCTCTCTGATTCACTTCTCTCTTTTTTGTCCCTCCATATGGCGGATATCCACTGAATTACAATGCATGATTCCTGAACAGGCTGGTGAATTACGGGATCGTGAAATGGACCTAAGGGCACAAATTGCAGCTATTGTGGAGAAAGGCAAGGAAATGAGCAAGGCTGAGACTGAGGCAGGCGATGTAGGGCCTCTTGTCACGGAATCAGACATTCAGCACATTGTCTCTTCTTGGACTGGCATTCCTGTTGAGAAGGTATCTACTGATGAATCTGATCGCCTCTTGAAGATGGAAGAGACCTTGCACAAGAGAGTCATCGGTCAGGATGAAGCTGTCAAAGCCATTAGCCGCGCTATTCGCCGAGCCCGTGTTGGACTCAAGAACCCCAATAGGCCAATTGCTAGCTTCATATTTTCTGGTCCAACTGGTGTAGGGAAATCAGAACTGGCAAAAGCGCTAGCTGCTTACTACTTTGGCTCTGAAGAAGCCATGATCCGACTTGATATGAGTGAGTTTATGGAGAGGCACACGGTCTCTAAGCTCATTGGTTCACCTCCTGGTTATGTTGGTTACACTGAGGGTGGGCAATTGACAGAGGCTGTTAGGCGTCGGCCTTACACTGTAGTACTGTTTGATGAGATTGAGAAGGCCCATCCCGATGTCTTCAACATGATGCTTCAGATTCTTGAAGATGGAAGGTTGACAGACAGCAAGGGTAGAACTGTGGACTTCAAGAATACCCTTTTGATAATGACTTCAAATGTTGGAAGCAGTGTTATTGAGAAGGGTGGACGCAGGATAGGATTTGACCTTGATTATGATGAGAAGGATAGCAGTTACAATCGGATAAAGAGTCTGGTGACAGAGGAATTAAAGCAGTATTTCAGGCCAGAATTCTTAAATAGGTTGGATGAGATGATCGTCTTCAGGCAGCTCACTAAGCTTGAGGTCAAGGAGATAGCTGATATAATGTTGAAGGAGGTGTTTGACAGGTTGAAGGGCAAAGATATAGAGCTTCAAGTGACGGAGAGATTTAGAGAGAGGGTGGTTGAGGAAGGGTATAACCCAAGCTATGGGGCAAGGCCATTGAGAAGAGCCATAATGAGACTTCTGGAGGACAGCATGGCCGAGAAAATGCTTGCAGGAGATATCAAAGAGGGTGACTCGGTTATCGTAGATGTTGATTCTGATGGGAATGTTATTGTGCTCAATGGTAGCAGCGGATCACCCGAGACATTGCCAGATGTATTGTCCATTGTGTAAAGCCTAAGGCTTTGGTTCCATACTCAGCGACCTTTGCCCATGTGTTGCTTGTACTGCGTGCGTGGTTTTAACTCCAGTTTGGTAATGTAGTTGTAGTCCGTTCAGTGGAAATGGCTACCCGCAGTGGAATTGGGGCGTTGATGTATTGCTGGTTGGGTTTGAAGGCTGTAATCACATCATCATGAATAGCATAAATAGTTAGGTGACAGATAGTGGTATTCTGGCATATGAGATAGCTTTTCATAATAAACGGGTATAATCATGGGTGAGTTTTTTTTTTTCATATATAGTACTGTCATGTAATGGAAAATTGTGATTTCAATTTGCGAGTCTTGCTTCTGTCTTGAAGCTTTTCATACCGGATGGACGATTCTCGGTTAATCATATAGGATGGACGATTCGAATTATTATTATTATTATTTTTATTTATTTTGAATGATTTTTGTTATTAAAAACTAAAAAGATGGTGTTACATCAAAATGTATATATTAAACTTAAAATTTATTTTTTAATAATGTTAAATCATAAATATATTAAATCATTAAAATGTTTAATTGCATATTATCTTATCATATGATATACTGTTCGTAATATACATACAATTAATAAATAACTTAAAAGTACAGTATGTAAGATATCGTACATTAACAATTAATTTTAAAGTAAAATGGTAAATTAAATATGTATGATATATAGTATGCCATCAAAATAATAAGTGTATCGAATATAAATCAAATCGAAATATTAAATTAATTCCCATAGACTGACTTGAGACGGAAGCTCGATCATAAGGCGTTTCTCATCTCTGTTGATTCCATTTTATTTTTGTGTACTAACTTCAATCTGGAGCAGCTCCAGCATAGTCCACACTGAAGTAGGAGAACAGTGCCACAACTTCAATGCAAACATGCTATTGACGGGTATTTAAGTATCTAACAAAGAGCAGCTCTTTGTGCTTGGCCCTGTGGGTGTTGAACCAAATGGAGACAGATCGTCAATTTGCCACAGAACTCCGTGGCCTCCGAAACGTAGTTCTCATAGAATCAATTGCTTTAGCAATTTCTTTGCACCGAGAATGAATCAAGGATCAGGTATTGCCATTCTTAGTCCATAACTGAAGAAGACTGTGTAGGACTGACACTCCCAACTCTAGTCACTTTAAGAGCATCCAGAGCTTTTTGTATCTCTATAGTCATGGCACTATCTACACTTCCTGATGATAACCTCTTATGCGACTTCTGCAAATGCAGCTTGAGTGAACTGCTGCTTAGACCAGAATTCCTCCCACAGATCGGACAGACTTTCATTGTTGGCTTCCGCTGTTGCCACTCCATTGACACCTTCCCATGCAATTTCCGATCAAGATCCAGTAACATTCTTGCAAATCCATCATTAGGCTGAGCTCGGCGATGTACTCGTCTGAGGGCATTCCATGCTTCTGATAAAGTGAAGTTCCTGCATCAACCAGAAATGCTCAGCGTGCAGAATATACATCAAAGCAGCCAGAGTGGAAGTTCCATATCAGAATGCATGCTGATATTGACCTTCCACCTTGGGCACTTCTTATATCCTACCAAGTCTCTTACTTTTTGAGCATTAAGTAAGCAAGAACCACTGTAGCACTTCTACTCTTCCCTTCAAAGCAATGGACTAGAACCCTCCCGCCAATTGACTCTACATGATCAATAAAATCAGAAGCTTCTTCCAAGATTGAGCCAATATTTGTATCTTCATTATCAAATATCTGTTCAGAAAAGACAGTTACTACTATCAGTAGACTGTTCCAGACATATACTAGAACCTGCTAAATGAGGACTTAAAGCATCAATGATCATTAACACCATATCAAAATCACCTGAACATATAATAAGAGGGAGAAAATCACTTACAGAATAATTTCGGTACTCAAATAGATCATGGTACTGAGAATCTGACTGTCCAATTTCATTGGCACACAGACACAGTATATGAGTAATTCCTACATGTTGTAAAGTACAAGTGGATCTAGCAGCAAGTGCCCCACCAATGAACAAGCTATTGGTGACTAATGATGGTTTCTCTGTATTTGCAGCATCAGAGACCAATGATATTCTCTCGAGGATGTGTTCTAGTCTGACCTGCAAAATTAATTAAAATGAGAAGTGGTTAAACCCAGGAAAAACGAAAAGGGAAACAAGAGGACATAAAAGACCATCTTTTGTGAGTGGACATTTACCTTCAACTCATAAGCATCAACAACACAGTTGCTATCACTGCCCTCAAAAAATCCTGTATTGAAATTGTTCTCTTGACAGAGTTTGACGGCATCATTTCTCAGCATCTCATTCCATTGCTCGAGTTCTTTATTTGATTCAATATCAACCTTAGGATAATGATCACAGTTCAAACAATAAGACATGGCCTTGAACTAGAATCATTTAACTAGGAAAAAACTTTCCACTCTTTCATACAGGACAGTCAAAATTATTTTTGAAATATTTTGTCTGCTTGCTCACGAGCAGAGTGCATTTTATACTTGATGACTTCTATTTCTTTCTTCTTTGTTCACAGGCCATGATTTTTGATGGAAGTGTGTCAGCATCTTGATTAAGAAGCAACTCCAAATAAATATGCATTTAATAGTTCCTCTAGCACAGTCTGGTCTTCTGTTCATGTCATGTTTGAAAGATCATGGAGCTTTAGATATGCCACACAACATACATGCAATCAAGAAAACCATACCGTGCATTTTGAGGAAGAATGCAATATTGTTAAGTGTTGCATCCACAAATATACTTTCTTGCAAGCAGTTATTGATCCATAATTAAACATGTGAGGTCAATTGTAGATCAAAAACACAATCTATTCCCTGGAAAAATCTCTAAATCCATGGATATGACACCTTTCAGTTAAGTTAGTTAGTCATCATCTTAATCAAACAAAATGGAATACTAGTTCAGCAGCATAAAGGAATTCAGAAGAAAAAGATTTATGCTATTATGCACTTCACAAAAATGTGAGAACAGCCGTCTGTGGCGTATAACTAAAATCTGGAACAAAAAAAAAATCATCCCAATTCTGAAAGCATATGGAACTTGACTGTCAAAATGATAAGTTTCAAACTGAACCATTTTGAGTTTTGGGTGCAAATTCTGATAGTGCCATATCAAACATACAGCCAGTATATCATGCCCCATTAGGCTACAACTTCTGGATTATTTCTCTCATTCCAGGAAACCACAATGGAGCACATCAACCTTGACTGTATGTTTTTAAAAAGTGTATGGTCTACATAACAAAATCCATAGCAGCAGTAACATACCAACCTTGGCGAACTTATGGATGTCACGAAGTTTTGTTGTCAAACGTAAGCTATGAAGGGATTCTCCACTTCCCTTGGAGAACTTTCCATGCCAATTTTCTCTGGACATGGGAGAACGGGTGTCTGAGCTTTCTTTATTTCCTGACGACGATAATCTTGGTGCTGTTTTTTGCAATTCTGAATCACTAAGATCTTGATGGTTATCATTAAGGAAGCGATCCTTACTTGGTGATGATGAAGAAGGACAATGAGCTCCTACATGCAAAGGTGACTCGGGAACCACCATATCTTCTCTGTCAAAGTCCCCAGAAGTTTTATTTGTAATGTTTAAGAATGACCGTAACAAGCCATCCAGTTTTTGGTGAAGTGTTAGAAGGAATATATGGAAACCTTGAAGATCCCTAAGAGCATTCCTAAATCCATTACGAAATTCCTGAACAACTGAAGTAATTTCAATTGCTCGATCTTTAGTGTTGGTGTCTTCTAAAGAAGACCCCAATTTCCCTCCTGTTATTTCATACACCAAATTACATGAGTAATCATAACTGTTGAGAAGTAACTCAACCAATTTAGGATAATTTTCCTGATCATTTGCACGTTTTCCAGCAGGAGGCCGGCGAGGAACACCAGAATCAATGGCCACAATGTGAAACTTGCAGAGTTCAGAGATTATCGATTCATCTGATGTTTGACTCTTCAGGCTCCTGTTACTAGATTTTGGAGATTCTGCGACTTCAGAAGGATCAGAGCTTTGTGATACAATTCCTGGTTCATGAGAACTCAATCTACTATCCACTGAAGTTGCTCTTCTTTCTTTCTGAAGAGCTCTAATCACCCTTGGCCTGTATCGGTTAATAGCAGAATCAAAAACATCCTCCAATCCATTCATGTTTGCAGAGATCATTTTATCAGCCAACAATAAGTTTGCTGCATTTCCACGCCATCTGAGCTGTCGGCAAGGCAATCTATCTTCATTTCTGATGACAAGGTCCAACATCAAGACCCGACCGAGTGCTGCTGCAGTTCTTTCTGAAGTTTCATGCGACTCAAATGCAGTTGAGCTTTCCAGTAAAGGAGATCCATGAATATAACTGCAGAACAGAAGGCTTTGGTCATTAGAGGTAAGAAATTAGACCAAAGAAATTGGTCGGGAGAGAAATCTGCATGGCATAACATCAAGTAACACCTTCCTGGCATTTCTTGTAGCGATGCTCCCAAGGATCAGTGTAATGAATCTAAAAATAAAAACAAGTCTCATTTCTTCATATCATATAATTAAAAATTAATCTTGGTCCTTTCAGCCTAATTTTGTATTAGGACCTGAGTTTGTTAGGCCTAGCTTCTAGCATTTGGGAATAAGGAATGATTCAGAACTTTAGAGAAAGAAGAGGAAAACAGTGGAAGAAGAAGACAAGAAGAAATAAGAGAATAAGAAGAATTAATGGAATGGATTTATAAAGAGAGAGCGATAACAAAATCTTGTCATTATATAAATGTGATCAATTACAATTCACAACATCCTTTTCATTCTTGATAACAACAGGATAGATGGCATTATCTAATCATCTGATTGCTCATTTAAAATTTGGTATTGATATATGATGATGCAAAATCCAACATAGACTAGGAGTTAGGGGATTAAGCACACCCTTCTCCCTCAAAGGGCCTTCCAGGAAAAAACTGTGAAGCCCAGGGGCAATACAGTACTTAGAGGCATGGATATGACCCAATTCGATTTGGATTGATGTGCCATGTAGTATCGATTACTAAACTGTATACTCTGGTTTCTAACATGTTTACAGAAAGCTTATAATTCACAGACCAAGTTTTGATTTTACCTCATAAGAAGAAGGCATCGGCTAAGATCAAGAGCTTCCAGAAGTTCTGAACATGTAACTTCACTGACTTCATCTCCTTCTGAAGTTGCTGTAATTCTTGCTTTTTCTGCAGCTTCTTTAATCTGGAGCCACTCTGAGCTGCAATTATGAATAACTCTAGCCTGCAATACACCAGCATAGTAAATTATTATCACCAAGAGAATGGAAGAATGCAGGCACGGTGTGCAGGAGAAGGTTTGGGTAATGGCCGTGAATTAAAAACTAGAAGGGTATAGCAATATAACCTGTGGTGTTTGGACTCCTAACCCCTTTGCAAATTCATAACCAAGCCGTTCAGATTGTGTGGCCATCCTTGAAGACGAAAATTTTATGACAGCTGCTGCCTCATTAGAAAAAGCATCACCATTTCCTGGCTGGTTGAATAAGGCAAAGAAGACAACTCCCCCAGAATTTACAGTTACCTTTTTGCAAATTACAGAAAAAAATTCGAGGTAGCTGATGAGAAGATAAACAGTGACACACTATTATCTCTAAAATTCTTCCATATACACATCACTTCTTCAACAAGAATATAGCACAGACCATGAACTATAACAGCTTGACAATTTCCTTTATTATATTAGTGAATACTGCACATCATAAATATCCTGATGATCCATCTAACCTTTTTTAATAAGCAAAGCCAAGTAGAAGAGATCCAAAACTCATTGCAACAACTCCTCATCCCAAGGTATTATATTTTTTGATTTATCTAACGAGTATAATACAACACTTATTAAGGTTTATTAAATATTGTTATTTATTGTTAATTTTGTATTAGTAACATAAGAAATTATATGTTCATCACATTTTCTATGTGATATTTCAGTTCTTTCAATATAATATTAAACATTTCTATGCAATCATAATCCCCTGACAAATTTAGTAAAAAATAACTGTATGTAGAACCTTAGCAGGTTTAATGTTGCACTCAGTCATATATTTTTTGTTGGATATCTGAGAAAATTTGGAGGTATAGATCACACACCTCAAGTGCTCTATTTATTTCATCCTCTGATTGCTCAGTGCTGCTACTATGCTCAGTATGGTGGAGTGAAGAGAGCATGTCCCAAGAAAATGAGCTTGGCTCAATGTCCAAAACAGCAGCTTTACCGAGCCTTTCCCATAAACTGATCTCTGAAGCTTGTTCCGGAGGTGGATAACTTTTTGCATCAACAAGCAAATCTCCTGCACTGAAGATTATCGTGGTGACAAGTATGTAAAAAGGGCATCATCATACCACCTTTTACATGTAACAATACCTGATTTAAATAAAATAATTGTAAAATTCAACTCCTTGATTATAGCATTGCCAAAATATTTCTTAAAACTCTCTTTGATTGCCAAATAGAAATAGCTACCAAGATAGAAAGATGGATGAATAAGAGAATAGAAGAATCCTTCCTTTAATCCTTCATCTGATTGATTTAGACATAAGGAATGACAATAAAGATTTTAGCAATCAAAGGTATAATTGAGTTTGAAATTATTTCAAGACATGACGACGTCTAGCTCAAATTGCAGCCTTTACACCATTAATTGATTTCCAGAAAATTAAGTAAAATACCATTTAAAACATCATAATCACAATACTTTTTATGGCAATAAATAATGTGAAGAGAGAAAGATGGAAGACCCAGAGGGCATGCTTTCGAGCCCCTGAGGGCGGCGCGGGAACCCTGAGGCGCGATATTTCCCGCTTCTTTTACGAACCAACTCCAGCCATTCAGCAAATCGATGAGCCGGACCCGTCGTTATATCTCCCAACATATACAATACCTGCATTTCCATAATTTCCCATTTCCAAATGCAGAAAAGTTATTCATTTATAACCCATAATTCTGTCACTTCCTCTAGAAAAATAGAGAGTAACAACTTATAATTATTTACCCGGGATTTAACGGTGAGAGGTAAAGGCGTGTCAGGTTCGTCGGATCCCAGGTCCACTTCCCTCTCCTCCTCTTTGTCCTGCAATTCCCACGTATGCATATAAATAACAAAATCCGATCTTTGGATAAGAATGTGGGACGTTAATCGATCCCCAAAATTGCTAGATCCTCAGACTAGTGAGGTTCCATCTACATTAAGAGTGGGTAGGAGGGAGGGAGGGAGAGAAAGTGTGGGTTTGGAATCCAATATGTAAACTGCATGTATGCAAGGGTGCAATGATGATTTATCCTCTGACAAAAGGGGTTTACCTGTGCATGTAGGGTATTGTTAATGATTGGTAGAGAGCTTTCCTTTTGCAGTTTTGACATTTCGGTTCATGGGGATTCAATGTTATTTTTTTTTTTCCTTTTGAAATTGGTTACTGATACCAGCAGCAGCTCTAGACTGAAATTAGAGAAACCAAATGAGGCAGGTGCTTGCTTATAAAAAATATGTGCGAGAAGGTGAAATCCAATTGAAATTCAACAATATGATATTAAATAATGAGGTTTAAAATGGCCACGGTTCGGTCACCCTGGTTTTTGCTCTATAAAAAGGAAAAGAAATAGAGCTACTGCTTGCCTTTTCTGTGTGGGGTTGGCACTTGATTATTGGACCAGGCAGCCTCCAAGAAAGTATATAAGAGAGAAGGGCTGTGTTTGGTTTTGTGCATTCATGACCCGGTAAGAAGCTCCTTTTTCTTTATTTTATTGGAGGGGTCGGCGATGGCTCATTATGTTATTATATTATTTTGGAGTTGCTACCAATACCCTGTTTTACTTTCTTGCATGGGATCTTCACGACCATCTTTTTCTGCCAACTTTTGAATGTAATAAAATTGGGAACCTCCAACTCCTGTTCTTGAAATTTACTATTAGCTATAAGAGTTTGATATGTCTGCAATTCAATTCCATAAAGGACGATTGGCAATTCAAGGTTGGATCTGTTTGCTTGCTCCAAGGTTGAATCTTGCTTTTGCAGTGTTTCTTAATGGGTAAATTTAATGAATCGTACCTCAGCTACTTTAGAATATCTAAAACCAAAGAATCTAAATTATAGAAACAATGACAATTAAACTTATTTGCTTGAATTAAACTAAGAGGAAAAATTGCAGTTATATAATTCAAATGGAAGTATTTGATTAACAATAGCTTTCTTATACTTACTTAATTTGATATTTACATTAAAAAAATTATATTGCTGGATAGATATATAAAAATTTTATTTTATGGAGAGCTGATAATATGATATAGGAGAACTCGAGCCAAGTGTAGCTCATGAAAGTGCAGAAGTGCTAGCCTCTAATCACATCAAAGCTTTGGCAATCTCAAAGGCCCCCGCCAGCGCCATGTTGCAACTCATTTACGTAACTAATGTCGAGCTTTTCTGTTATAGAGGTGATCATTCTCGCACATTTCGTCGTGTGCAGCTGTGGTATTCGTAAAAAGGACATCAAAGAGCGGATTGCTCCATTTTCTTCTTCCATGAACTTATGGGGAGTTAGATTTAGGGATAAAGAGCCTTTATGGAGAGAGAATGAACTAGATATGGCATTTTGGGAGTCTTTAAAGATGAAAATTTCAGTTGGATGAGAGAGTTTATGTTAAGAAAGTAGACCGGGTGTAACTCATCTCTAAAAGCTAGATTAGGAGGAGAGTATTATCAATGTATTGTAACTAATATATATTTTTCTTACTTAATGGACGTAGAATTCATACTCTCGTTAATTTAAAAGTGTAAGAGAGACATAGTCCCATGTTGGCATGACACAACCAGGTATTCTTGCATTATTAAACCTTGAGGTTTTACATTTTTAAAGTTTATCTTATTGTTATATGTTCTAAATTCATAGCAAATCAGTGCACATACATGTGACCTTGAAGCTACTTGTGACGTTGAAGTTTAGTGTGCAACTGTGTTTGCATTTAACTTAATGCAGATACTCTGCTTTGGTAAAAGAGGCATTCATTTTAATAATAATCACATAATTCCTCCAATTCAAGCATCTATTACGTTGAGAAATTCTCATGATCATACACATTCTTGTTTTTTGGAGACAGAATGCATTGGTGACTTTAGCAACTAATATATATTTTACTTGATACATACAATCTCTCACCATTATATGACTTTGAGCCTCAACAGAACATCAGAAAACTTCTGATAGATGTTCACCTTTGAGAAAAGACTTGAATAGCACCAGTGATCTCTCAGGCTGCGAGTATGGAACCTCATGAGAAGCACCTCTGATTGTGGCAAATGAGAGGATTTCACCATAGACTTGAGTCCATCCACCGACCTACAAGGTAAAACGGAATTATGATACGAGTGCTCAAAAAAAATCCTTGACTTAGCTTTGTCTTATGAGATATTTTCTTACCTGCTTTCCTGCAAACCAAACTCTATAAGGTACAGTTGTGTTGAGTCCTAAATCCTTTGCCAGTCTATGAACAAGGGTGCGGCTACCAGTCAATGGAATAACAGAATCTTGATCCCCACTGTAGAATTTATGTTATTAGAATGTGTTAACACCAGTAATTTTATTAAGAAATGAGTTACGATTGAACTTACCTGTAAACCAACACTCTAATTCCTTCCTTGAGTAGTGATCCAACAATAGGGATTGTTGGTATCTCTAGGTTAAGCACCTCATAATCCAGAATGCTGTGATTCAAGAAAAGAAAGGCTAATATTCATGAGAATATACTTCTGATGAAAGAATAACTGCATGCTCATGCAACTTCAATAGACAGCTAAAAGAAGTTTTTCTTTTTCTTTCTTAAACTTCGCAAGGCACAAAAGAAATTACTTGCTGCAGACTTCCCATTTGCCAACTCCAACAAGCCGGGCATGCAGAGCCTTCTGCACATCCTTCCTATTCAGATAATTCATGGTTTCATCATCCACGCATACATCTATCCTCTCAGATACTTGCTGCCATTGAAGACTTATAAGCAAAAGGTTGAGTTTATAAGAGAATTGACAAGAAAGCTGGAAGACAACTGATTTTGCAGTGAGGAGTTACCTTTGGTCTTAACACCTTTGATTGTGAGAGAATTGATGGAATACAAACATCAAGGGTGACATCATATATGTCCACAAACCTACTGGTTTCTCTGTTAACTAGGTTCATAACGCGCGAACAAGTAGTTGAAACTGAGTCTCTGTGGTATTCACTTACATATCTTGAATAGTTACAAGCAGCAGTGAACATTTTATATGTTGAATCTGATATTAACCCATGAGACCACAAGTACTCAGCTCTTGAATTGAAGTCTGTAGCAAATTCTAAAACAGGATTACCCAACTGCAATAATGTAGATAATATGTTAGCTCAAGGCTCAAGAAATATTATTAATAGAAGGAGAAATTCTAGGTAGTCCTAATTTCAGTGAACTAAACAATCACATGAAGAAGGCTGTTGCTTACTGCAATGCCTTTCAAGTGGAATAACTTTTCCTTTCGGTTAATTTCAATCATAAGCTTTGCAAGTTGAGGAATATAGTGACCTGGATGGGTGAAAAGATGGATAAGCAACATAAAAATCACTGGTTATACGTGGATAGATTACAAAAGATGGAAATTAAAGAATACAGCTCAAGGTACCTGCATAACTCTCTCCTGTTATAAACAAGTCCCTATGCCTATACTCAGGGAACTTGTTGCACCAGTGTTGCAGGAATATAATATTGTCCCTGGCTTAAGAATATTAAAGGAAAAAATAATTTCAGAAGGTTCATAGACACTTACTAATGCTTACATATGAATGATCATGGACTATGATTAAGTTGCTGGATTTCTATTTACTGGAGCCTTGTTGAGAGAAGAAATAGTTCAAAGTGACGGTTCAGTTTGGGAACTCTGTCCTAATTATAACATTTACAAAGCATATTTATCCAGCTAAATCAGGTTTCAAAAACCTAAAATTCCCAGAGCAAAAGTTACCTTTTTATCATTTGGTGGGGGGTAACAGTAGGGGACAAAACACTGTTTTATCAGTAATTTCATAATCTATGCAGGTTAATTGTACTTTCTCAAGGGAAAAAAAAGTTATTTTCTCAAGGTGAAAAACATTTGCTTTTTTAGTCTGAGAGCGAAACAAAAAGTAACAAATTGGCTACTGCCTATGCTGCAAATTAAGGTGATGAATTGATGGATTATACCTGTTGCCTCGTCATCCACTGCAACATAGGAGGAGCTATCAATGGCGTAAGAGAACCCCACCCCAACTGGTGTCTCCAGATATAACATATTTGCTTCTGAATATATAGGACATGGAGAAAATGTGGACTTCTGATCAGTTTATAGAGATGCATATGAAGAAAAAAAAGAGGCTGGATTCTGGAGTTTATATACCTCTGTTCCAGCTATACTCATTTCTCACCAAAACCTTCCCATTTGGTCTAAAAGGTCCATTTTCAGAGAAAGCCCCAACTCCCAGAGAAGAACAGCCAGGCCCTGCAATAGGCAGAATTAGCTCATCATTGAAAATCCACATTTTCAATTCAGAGGATGTAACCTTGTTCTGTTTCCTAACACTACACGTTTCTCTCGTTTGAGTCAGTTTTGTATCCATAAATGTTAAACTAAGTGAGAAGCTGCGAACCTCCATTCAACCAGAGAACCAAAGGTTTTGAAGCTGGATCTATTTCTGCTTCTACAAAGTAATAGAAAAGAGCTCTATGCTTCTTGTCATCCACAGTGACATAACCTGAAAATTGTTGAAAGCCCACATGGGGTTGTCCAGGAAGTTTGATAATCTTATCAGAATGAGATAAAGACGATGAAGAAGATTCCACCCCCACAGAAATGCATAGGTGAACCACCAGTGAAGCCACTGCTATGGCTCTCCATGTTTGAGAATACATAATTTCAGAAATGACTAGGACAAAGCACTTTTGAAGGAGAATGACCCGTTTAAAATGTTGCTCAGTGGAGGACATAGTAGGGTGAGGGTGGAGGGGCACTAAGTAAACACATAGGATTGTGTTTTATTATCATTACACTTGTTGCCTTTTGTTTTCAGGCCTGGAAATGGTGTTGAAAGAGATGTGTGAGAGACTCAAGGACCCAAGAGTCTTGGGTCTGAGCTTACTAGGGATAAAAGCTGAGTCAGCATATATATGGCTGGCATTTGAAAAGGAAAAAAGAGAATGGAATCTAAGCCTGCTTTACAAAAAAAAAAAAAAAAAAAAAAAACTCAGAAGTTCTATTTTGTTTTTTCATTAGTTCTAAGCCAACCAGACAACTAAGCATCCCCATATACCACATATCCTTTTAAGATTGTAGTAAAATGAGAGAACAATGGTATGTTCTTAATCTTGGAAAGTGGTCTCACAAGACTCTTCCGTTTCTCAGAATAATATAAGAAAATGGCCAAATATATATCACTACTCATATGAAAATAGAAGAAAAATCTTCTTTAAAAGGACGGGGCAGCACCTTTCATGGATAACATATTGGCATGATAAGCAACAGTTTTCATACTTTTTGGTTTTCCAAAAAGGGTACAACCCGAATCACGTTCTCTCATTTTCTTGTTCATATTGCTTATGCATATACAACTTTAACAAAATTTCTCTTCATTTAAGCCAATGGGATGTAATGATGAAAGGTAAAAATAATCCTTTCAAGTCACACGCTAGATGATCCTTTAAATGGACATCAGCTGATTGACCTGTGTCTTTTCTTGCTCTCTGCTTCACACATTTTCTTTTTGTACTTACACGACATTGAATTTGTTCTCACATAGACCTTATAGTGAAATGGGTAGTGTTCTGAACATATAATATAATAAGTTCTCCAAATTCATCTGCTGAAAATTTTTTATCTAAGGGTCCACAAACGCACAACATGTTTCCCATCATAGATGCATTAACACCCCATAATACATTGTTTATAATGGGTCCTCCTCCTCTCTTGCATAACAAAAACAAGTTAGCAATTTTTGGTCTAGAAATCATGGGTTTTTATATATAATATGTTAGGAAGAAAAAAAGAAAAACTTAGTTTCATGAGCTTGCAAGATATGAATCAAACTAGAAAATGTGAAAAACTCAAACACTAACATGAATTATATCATATTATAACGTAGAAAAAGAAAAATGAGATTGTAATGCTTGTTGTTTGGACCACTCTAACATAGAGGATGAAGTAAGAGGGTGGGGTGTGTCTGCTCACAATAAGGAGGGAAAGAAAAGATAAAGAAGCAGCCAACTAACAAAGAGCAACAGGAACAGGACAATGGCATGGTCATGCTGCTATCCAACTTGCAAGAAATGGACCCAAGTGTACAAACACATGGCCCTTGACCTTCATTTCTAACATCACTCATCAATGTCTCATTTATTTTTGGCAACTCTCTTTATTATTTCCAACTAAAGCTATTAAACTCTTAGCCACTTTCATTTGGAACAGGGAAGAAGATGGCTCAATTTCAGTGCTAGCCAACCCCATTTCTCATTTTCATATACAAAAACAAGAGAAATTGTATAAAAGTACTTATTTTTCTGCATTCTTGAAACATAAATTGAGAAGAATTATGATTTTGTCCATGTTTATGGTTATAAAGATCAGTCTGAACGTATATTCAAAAAGAAATTACGGTTTAACTATCTGGGCCACTTTTTGAAAGTATTGAACTATTTAAAAAAATAAATAAATAAAGAATGAGAAGTGAGTGGGAGCATCAAGATTGGAAAGGGTATGATATAGTGGATCCAAGTGGAGGTTAATGGTTGCCTGAGTTCTTGCCGTGAAAGCGAAGGTTTGCTTTTATTTTTTATTTGTTTCTCCTCCTCCTGATGCTAGTGGGAAAAAGCCCATCAACTTTTTTTTATTTATTTAATGGAAAATTTGCTGCACTTACTGGGGTTGGCGTGGATGATATTTCACATGCTGCATTTGCCACCCATATCAGACTGGATCCAAAATCAAGATTTTGTGCCCTAGCCATCATCCGTTATATTATTTTATATTTTTAAAAAAGTGGGTTTTATGTTTTAAATATTTGTGATTACATCTTAACAAATCTTTATCAAATAGAAAACTTCGCGGAGATGAAGAGAATAAATATAGTAAAATCTGAGCATTACATTAAATTCAAGATAATTGATTACAACGGCTAAATGGGCTTGGTAAATAAGTTGTATTTAATGCATTTGATTTAATGTCTTTTAGTGACTGAGTCAACAGTAACTTCCCACTTCATCCAATCATGGGACTTGGTATTAGTAGCATTTACTTGTTTATTTTTACTTGTGAGCAAGTGGCTGTGGAAGTACTGGTTTCAACCTCTATCTAGCTGAAGTCGCCAGACAACAGAAAATTCAAACATGAGAATCAGTTGCAAGTTCAATTCCTCGTATAGTGTTCTCTACTTCTAACGTTTACGTTTTAGTTATATGATGGGACATTTGATAATACAAAACCCTGAAGCATATACTAGGATTAGGAGTTAGCATGTGACAATTAGATACGTGAACAGTATGAAAACTTCTTTTTAGGAAGACATAATTGAACTGGTTGCTAAGTTCCATCTGCTGTCGTAAGTATGACTTGAACTTGGCATTCACATATATCTTTTAAAGATCCTGTGGATGTGGTACGTGTTCCATCCGCTGTTAAATAAAATAATATTTAATCTTTTTAAACATTCATCTCGAGGGACTGTGGCTCATGGGATCATTATTTGATGTACTGGACCAACAGATGGATCATTTTGCAACTAATAACCCTATGAGATATCTTTGTATGGCTCCTGCATGATCTATCATTTTTCAATTTTCAGATTGCTCGCTGAAATTTTGTTATTGAAAGAAGATCACGGGCAATTCCTTTCGTAATTGAGGAAAAAGAAAGAATAGTAATAATAATAATATATTAATTAAACAGATTCCATAGTTGAATATTTAAAATTATTATAAATTAAATAATATGTCCATATAAATATTAGAGTGATTAACAATATTTTTAATATAAAAATTAAATAGATTTATTTCACAAAATATAAATATATTTTAATTAAATAATTTTAAAATTGACGAACTAATTAATTTTTAACAAATTATGAGTAATAGTAATGTTCCAGGAAAAAATTTCAGGCACAAAACAAGGTCTCGATACATAAATTTGCCAAGAACTTGCTCTAGGATTAACAGTACATGAAGACGGGGTCTACAATAGACCAGCAAAAATATCTCAATCCATAATATTCAGAAGTCCAAAGATTAGAACCCTATAGCTAAGGATGGCATGAGAAATCCGGCTGAAATATCTCAATCCGTCTACGTTTCTAGAGCAGCAACAGCACCAGTCGGCAAAAAATCCAGAGGGGCCAAACTCGTTTTGCACATTTTTTAACCTTGAAATTTGGAACAAACCTCGTACCTTACCCACACCGAAGCCATATTCCTAGAGTTCTATAGAAAGCACATCAACTCTAGCCTCGGAGGGCGGCACTGACAGAGCTCAGCCTATTATCTTAGCTTAACGAGTCATCCACCACAGATTAATCGACTTTAGGTCTCTAGAGTTGCAATACTCTTGTAATCTTAGAACCCGGGTGAAACACAGAAGCACCCAACCCACATCTTCATGTAGAAGCTAGGTCGGCCGAAAACATGGGCCTAGGTCGCCCGAGAAAGGGAACCTGCACCCCAAAAACTAACACCTGCGCTAGAGAATTTTCCCTTTAAAAACTTGAGGGAGAACCGTATCTGCTTCTATCATACTGTGCAATTACTTGTGTAGTTTTCTTCATTTGGCTGATTCAACTGTTTAATCAATCATTTAATAAATTCAATTGAACATAACTTTCTGGGAGACTAAATTGCGAAAGACAATAGTTTCAGGCTTTCTAATAGGTCTGTCTTTAGATAATCCATGCATATATACATTTCGAAATGGTTTCAAAAGAATTAAACAATAGAATGAAATTTTCTCAGACAGGGCATCACAAATCTACGTACAAATCCTGAGTTCGGACAGCGAGTTCTAGTTAATTACACAGAACAGCATATAGAAAAAAAAGGGAGCAAAGGGATAGAGGCGCTGAAAGACTTGTCTGCGTGATTAACCGGTACATAAAAAAATTGTTAAAAAGCATACTTTATTTTGGCTCATTTACACGCCTATAATCATCAGTATTTCACTTCACTCCCATATTCAACCTGTAACATCTACATTACAGGCTCCATAGCTGTGTCAAGAGATGCAATAACTAGAACACTGACCCTATCATCAAAATACCACCCATACCACCAATTATGGCATTGCCACGTGAATGAAAAATTCCTATTTGAAGAAATTACATCAAACCGCAACAAAATTGAATGTGGAAAGAAAAATTATGAAATATAGAAACAAAATAAAATTTACAATCACAAAATTGACACAAGCAACCTACAAGGATATAAGGGAATATACGGAACTTAAGAAAGTGACAATCAATAAGAAGTCTCTGAATCTGCAGCAGGTTTATGATTGGCCAATAAGCTTGAAGAGGGCTGGTCAATTTCTTTCCGTGATGCTTCCCAAAGTTGTTGCTCTATGCTCAACTTCCTCAGCTCTAACAAGCCTCGCTCAACTGCAACAATGACTAAAGTATATCAAAAATAATTTTAAATCTAAATTTAATAACTTTTAACTAATATATCCGGGAAACCACTTTCTCACAACTCCAATTGCAATGCCAAACAGATCCGAAGAATCAAGTAGAATCCATTTCTGTTCACATTCCATTCACAAAATGAATCAAACATGGCCTTACTCCACTGGGGATGCATGAAATGCAAGTGCATTTGTTATGCAGAATCTTCAACTATATGTAGCTAACTAAAGCATCAAGGAGATGTGAAATCCAATATAGTTTGTGCTTGTTTACTTGAAATATTTGCTTTACTATGAGCAGATAATAAGAAGCATAAAAGGGCAAGGTTCACCATCCACAGCATCATGTGAAGTTGGTGACTGTCCACTGCGACTGATCCAAAACTGAAGCCGCTCTTCTGCAATATCCTCTTCCACACCATGCACTTTGGCTCTTCTCCAAAAATATGTTAGCCATGCCTGCACATATGGTACTCATAGTCAACATAATATAGTATAGTCAACATAATATAGTGTAATCAACTGCACAACAAATGCAGAATATAAGCAGAAGCCATGCAGATGTAGTACAAGAGGAAGTGAAGTATCAATTGAAACAAATTCTCAAGAGTCAAGACACAGAAAACTTATCAAACTTCTATTAATTCCCGATCATAATTGTAACAATAAGCTCCTAATATAACCTAGACACGTATTGATAGTTTATCAAATTAGAAACACTAAACAAACTCACGCTAGGGAAATAATAATAAACCTAATAGATTCCTAAATAATAAAAAACTTCCTAACAAAATAGAATCCTAAATTGAATTATATTGGACTTATTTAACTGCATCACATGCTCACAAATGAAATCTTGTATTTTGCAACAAAATAATCTCAAAACATGATAAGCCACATAACATGAGAAGTGGTCTGATGAACAAATAAAGCAGCATTGTATTGCATTACATTACACCATAACCAAGTTGAAATGGCTTTATATACATTAAGACAGCATAGCCAACACGAGAAAAATAAAATGGGAAGTGACTGACCTGTTTGAAAATAACATCTTCTGCCTCCTCGTCACTCAATTCTGCAATTAGGGAAGGGCCCAAGACATTAACAGGAATGATATTGATACACAATGCATTTTACAATCATGAAAAAAGAGTATGCCCATTACCAAAGGCCTCTGTAAACTTGGGATCAACTGCTGATCTCAAACCTGAAAACCAAACAACAAAGAATAGGCCAAATTTCATCTTAGTGGCTGCAGACTTTTTAAGATAAAATAAAGAAATGAAGGTCCTAAAAAGTGATAGAAACTCTCCAACGAAAAAAAAAATACCACTCCTTGTCTATGTATTGTATGTTATATTCTACATGTAGTACACAATAATTATATTATTATTATATCAAAAACGTATACTGATATTGATAAATAGACATTGTGTACAGTATATAACATTCAGTACATGGGTCCATGCTGACTCATCAACCTGTTGCCTCTATTGCATCTGACATGTCATCTCCTTGCACTTAAGAAGCGACAATTATGGAGCCATAAAATCGAAAGAGTGGTTTTAAAGCAGGGGATAGCTGGAAGGAGGGAGCAGTGCATGGTGGAATGGTGGTTGGCTATGGTCACAAAACCTAGGTCCATCTTTGCATGTGTCTAGCGCCAACACCAAAGCCACATACGGGTCATTGATTTGTGGATAATTTTAACAGCATCACAGCCCCATTAAGTTTCTATTTTGAACCATAAACTTAAATTGCTTGATTACTTGGATTTTTTTATTAACCTGTGGGGAGTCAGAGAATTGAACCTAAAGAGTTAAGCTTTTCTAGGTGGTAAACAATGAATTTATGTGCATCAGAGAAGGAGTTCAGATTAGAGATGAATAGGGTGTTTTTGGAATTAAAATATGTTCTTTCTCCTCTTACCATTGACTCAACAGAGTTTTGGATGGAAGGACTTCAAGTTGGACTTATTCAAAACTAAAGGGCTAAAGCATTTGATTTCCACAATACAAAGCTGTATCTGTCAATTATGCCAAAGCCCATTGATTAAAGGGTAATTTGTCCTTAGGAAAATTTCAATGAACTAAGTTGATGATCATGATGCAAAAAACCTATGAATGACAGGCATTTATATCTGAGATGGATGTCAAACCGTACTTGGTCGTTTGTGCAGGGCCAATGCAAGCACAACAGCATCTTCAACCTTAAACAGGAGTTAAAAAAGAATATAATAATTAGAATATGTTGAAGAGATACTATCCAAAAATTTTACCTCAAGGTTACTAAAGATATATGATACATCCTACAAATCAGGGCTGCAAAAAAAAAAATGAAAATAAGTAGAAATTTTAGTCAACAGATTATACCAAACCTTTAAAGAAGCCAATTCCCTCAATCCCATTTCAACTGAAAGCATACTCTCAATATTTCCTTCTCCTGTTAGGTCACTCATATCACGAGCAGGTTTACTCCTATCTGGATCATCACCACCTGTCCCATTCGAAATGATATTTTTGCTTAACTAACAGCTATAACAGACAGTAACAGCAGATAAGTCAATAATAAATTAGTAAACTAGCCTCTATCCAAAGACTCCTCCTTAGCCTTTTGTCCAGCAGAAATGACAACTTCAAATGGAAGAGGAGCTAGAGCAGACCAATGCTCATGCTTCGTTACAGCTACATCAGCACAAATGCCTATAAATAAAGCAGCCATGGAAGAAACTATCAGTAGTGAAGAAGGATGCATCAATGTGTATGCATTAGGAATATAGCCCTTTTTTCCAAAAATAACAAAGTTTGAATAATGAAAAATGAAATTAATCTGCCAGAGGTACAGTACCAGAGACTAATAAATTTCATGATAAAAGACCAAAAAATCAATGGACAATGGACAATGGACGCATTAAATAATAATATTATATGTAACAAGAAAATAGGCAACAGAAGGATAATGATTCATTAGTATTAACCAAAAAAAGGAGAAAAATGACATCTATCCAAAATCGTTACATCCTTTGTGAATAGGTAGTTGGGAGATATTCTATCAAGTCGCACACTTTGCAATTCTAACAAATATGCAGAATTATTCATCACTTGATATTGCTACATGCCTCATTGAAGAAAGAAACGCACACTATAATATGCACACGATCATTTATTCTCTTAAGGAAAAATGGATCAAGTTGATTACCAAGCTGTACAGCTAAGCCCCAGTAGCGAGCAAGCCAACATCTCTTCAAGACAACTTCCTCCTAAAAGGTACATGCAGCATATGATTATCAATCCACACAGCAAATTCTAAATCTTACTTCAACTGCAATACAACAGACCATCTCTTCCTGAGTCAATATCATTCTCTGTGTCATCATGCGAAGAGCTTTTGCTTCAGATTCTGCTTCTTGTAACTGTTCTACAGCTGCAGCAGCTCCCTCCTTCAAGCTCTGATTTAAACAAAGGAGGCAACATGTCATATTGTAAACAAACTGATAGAAGTGAACTAGAGCCAGTGGTAGTTATCATAAGTTACCTCAAGTTCAGAGCGAAGGGCTGCAACTTCTTCATCTCTCCCATCTTTAGTTTGTTTTGCAGCCTTAAGAGCAGCCTGTGATAATAATTTTAAATAGTTCAGTCAAACAGAAACTGCAAAAGAATAATTAAATTTTAGTGCCAAGGGAGGTGGGCCAAAGGGAAACACACACACACACACACACACACATTCACACAGAGAGAGAGAAAGACAGTCAAAGTTAAAGCAGGAAAAATGTGTGAATTTGAGGGAAAAGGCTTTTTCTAATGGCCTATTATGTTCCAGTCATGCAAAATTAAACAATTGAAACAAAAACTAGACAATAGCCAAAACTACATTTATTCCACAGATATACAGCAACCCCAGCTCACCTCTCTTTGACGCAGTGCTGCTTCCTTCCTACAAATACATAATAAAAATTCAGAACTAAAACATCAAATAGCCAGCTGTGCAAAATAACCGACTAGGCTTTACCTGCTCAACAGTTTAGCTTCTAGAGACACACCTTCTCCAAGAGTGGCAACCTATGAATAGAACTTGACAAAGATCATATGAATATCCTATTTGCTTGTCACTCAAAAGGATCATAACCTTTCCACATTCACAGTTACGACCAAAACAATGCTTACTAATAAAGAAAAGAAAGCTCAGCTTTATGTTATGCCAGTGTCACTGTCAACATAATCCAATAACCCAAAAAAAATCTTATTAACTGCTGTAAATTACCTGTTTCTCAAGCTCCCTAGCTCTAGCTTCTGCCTCCTCGTGTCTTTGTTCTGCACGACGAAGCTGTACAGCAAGCTCAGGCATAAGTTTTAAACATCAATGAACATCCCTAAATAACTAATTTCATATTTGGATGTGTTGCTAACCTTGTCAAGTATAATTTCATTCTCTTCTTGTAACATATCAAGCTGCAAGATGCAGGTGTTAGCTTAAAGCATATTTCTTGGCTAACCCATTCATAATTCCATTAAATCAAGAAGACAAAATAAGTTGTTATGAAATTCATGACATGAAATCATGAATACCTCATCACGAAGTGCTGAAGCTTCACGCTGATCGCCTGCATCTTTTGTTTTGAGTTGCCCTACATCTGAAGTAAACCTGTGATAGTTGCAAATGACAGTTCTCCAATTAAAAAAATGCACAGCATCAATTGAATGCGAATTAAGCACATATAAAGGCTTGCTAATCTCACATCACCCTGAAAAAATTTTAATCAACATATGGATGACCTTATTACACAAAAATGCAGCTTTTTGACGGCCCAAGCAAATATATGAGTCCATAATTAATAAGCTATGCAAAGAAAATCTAGAAACTAATGGCATTTGCGGTGCATTAAAGATGCTGATCAGAAAATGACAAAAATAAAGGAATATAGTTTAGGAATGCACTTTAAGATAACCAATAATTGTGATCAAGAGCAATGAGCCATAGACAGAGCATGGCTATCCAATGAAATTGCTCCAAGTTAAAATATGCACTGTGGTAGAGTAATACTAAATGAACTTAATACTTCTTGTGGACGTTGTCACTAAACTTTCACCTCTCATTAGGAGCACATGCCAACACGACAAAACACATCCACGTCCTCTATAGGTGAAGTTCACATAAAAAACAATATCAAAGAAAAGCCTTAATTGTAAATGCAATAAACTCCATCCAAATGTAAAGAACAATAAGAACAAATAAGTAAAAGAGAGAGAGTTCGCTGACCTTTTTTCTTTATACCTATTAGGAGGATCAATGGGAGGTATAGAAATAGGAGTTCTTAATGATGATTTGCTTGGTGGTACCATTGTAGCTGTACGGACTGATATTGATGGCCTTCCAGCAGATGTGGAGCGCACAGAAGGAACGTGTTCTGCAAAGTTTCGACCTAACTAATTAAAATATCAAAGCTCCAATTAGGCACAATCAGGTCAACCGCAACAGCACCTGTCTAAGTAAATATTCTCAAAGAAAATCTTCAAATTTCATTAAAAAAAATAATACAAGGATAAGAAGATTGCATAGCTAAACTCAAATATATTGCATCCATTTAACTTGGAAGTATATCTCCATATATTTTTCTTTTTTTTCTTTCAATTTTTAGTTGGTCATAGAATTGATATATCACCACAAAAATACTTAAAATAACCACAAAAAGCCGAGATCTACATATTACTACTGAAATTGCTGCTAGCAGTAGTGCACATAAAAACTATATATGTATCGTATGTGTAGGATGCTTCAGCCTCTATCACCAAAAAAAAAAATAGAGGCTATTAAATTCAAGTAAGATCAAACTTAATGACAATTCAAATGTAAAGCGTTTAAGGCTTTAAGCTCTCTCAATTACCGCAGGAGAGGGAGATCTATTAGGTCTGGCAACCGAAATAGCTGGCTGAACAATATTACTTGCGCTATGATTAAGACTGCTGCTGAAACTCGACGGAGCAGGGGGCGGCGGAGCGCTGAATCGGAACCCTAGATCGTCATCCTCATCATCATCATCGGCGGTCTGTGACGCCATCACTCGAGCAAGCCGCTGAGCCGCGGCCTTCGCGGCAACGTTTTGAGTGCGCTTGATGGTGGACATACCTGTCCCTAGCCTCGAGCTAGGGTGAGCCGGAGACATCGCCGGCGAGGACGATCCCGTGCTGCTAGAACCACTCCACTGCCTCGAGTAGACCGGGCTCCCCGTCCTCCTCCGATCCATGCGAAGAAGTATTTATATATATGTACAGATACGTGCGAGTATGTGACAGTGAAGCGAGGATTTCGAGAAGCTAGATTTCTTCTCGGGAAAATCGAAGGAGAATCGGGTGGGGGGAGAGAGAGAGACGGGCGGTGGTTTTCGTTTCGAGTCGGAGTCAAGGAGGTTAGAAGGAGAGTAGCCGAGATGATGTTGAAATGGAATTGAAAAATGAAATACGGAAGATGGGATTTGGACTAACGGCACGTCGTTTGATACGGGTTGAGGGAGGCTGATACGAGTTCCGCGGGAGAGGATTTTGTCCGGCTGTCTGCTGAGCGGAAAGTGGAGGGACCCAGTCGTTAGTAGATCTAAGCGAAATGTGGTGACGTGTCCTTTTTATGAGAATTTAT
>CAOGCB012183349.1:0-10685 GCA_948266635.1 Cnidoscolus chayamansa | reverse complement strand
GGGTAATTTGCACTCATGGTCACCCAACTTATCACTAACTTTCAAAACCATCACTCAACTTTAATTTCTTTCACAACCACCATTCAACTTTAAATTCACTTTCACTAAAGTCACTCATGACGGATTCCATCTATGGATCCGTTATGTGATGATGTGGCAGTCCAGGTGGACTTCCACGTGGATCAAATTAAAATAAAAAAATCACTTTTCCCTCTTTTTCTCTCTCTCTCACATTTTTCTCTCTCATCACTTATCTCTCTTTTTCTCTTTTCTCTCTCTCTCACATTCTTCTCTCTCTCTCACATTCTTCTCTCTCTCTCTCTCTCTCTCTCTCTCTCTCTTAAACCCTTTTATTATTTGTTTATATTGTATCTATTTTGTCTCTCCATTTATTTGAGTTCATTAGGGTATAGATACTAATTTTTCCCACTTGGATAGGTGTTCGTGTTTTTTTGTGCTTTTTGATGTTCATTAACATTCTCTTGTTTGTCAGATATACTTGGTAACTCCTTTTTTCATTCTTTGTTTTTCTTCTTTGATTTTTTAAAAAACATCCATCTTGATTTCTGAATTTGCTGATTTAGTTTCAGATAGTGCAAGTTCCCCAAAATTTTATCTTGTATTGTCTTGTGTAATTTGGGGAATCACTTGGCTCTCTACTCTTAACTAAAGGGTAACTATGCTTGTTTGTTTGTGGAGCTTTATATGGATTATTTATATAGTTTAAGAATATGATTCTTTTTTTTTTAATTTTAATATTGACAGACAAGAAATGTTATTGGAGATAGAGGGTTGGAAGTTCTTGCTTCAAGTTGTAAGCGACTAAAGAGACTTAGAATTGAGCGCGGTGCTGATGAGCAGGGAATGGAGGATGAAGAAGGTGTAGTTTCACAGAGAAGACTTATTGCATTGGCTCAGGGCTGCCTAGAACTGGAATACATGGCTATTTATGTATCAGACATTACAAATGCAGCGCTCGAACATATAGGTACTCACTTAAAGAAATTGAATGATTTTCGACTAGTCTTACTTGACCGAGAAGAGAGGATAACAGATCTACCACTTGACAATGGAGTTCGCTCTCTATTGAGGGAACGCAAACTCCGAAGATTTGCTCTGTATCTCCGACCAGGGGGATTGACTGATGTGGGTCTTGGTTACATTGGGCAGTACAGTGTAAATGTGAGGTGGATGCTTTTGGGTTATGATCCATTCATGGTCGTGATCTTTTAGCAATGGCTCGTCCCTTTTGGAACATCGAGTTGATTCCTTCTAGAAAGGTTGTGATGGTTAATCAGGTTGGAGAGGATGTTCTGGTTGAGCAACCAGCTCATATACTTGCATATTACTCCCTTGCTGGACCAAGAGCAGATTTTCCAAATTTTGTTGTCCCCTTGGGTCTGGTGGGTCTAGTTTCTGCGTAGAGCTATTTGTATATGATGTTGCGCCTTTTTCTCTTTTCTTTCACCAGTGATTCCCAGTTTGTAAACTTATCAAATCTTTTCTTTTTTCCATTTTGGTTAGAGGGTTTCAGTTCTAATTTCATTTCTGGACCTTTGTCCTGTAATAATAAGCTTTGCAGTTTCTGTGTAATTTGATGGTACTGTTGATGCGCTACGTTCTTGTTCTTGTTCTCTTATTTAGGGCTAATTAGTAGGTGATAAGTGATGAGAGAGAGAGAGAGAAAGAGAGAGAGAGAGAGAGAGAGAGAGAGAGAGAAAGAGAAGAATGTGAGAGAGAGAGAGAAGAATGTGAGAGAGAGAGAAAAGAGAAAAAGAGAGATAAGTGATGAGAGAGAAGAATGTGAGAGAGAGAGAAAAAGAGGGAAAAGTGATTTTTTTATTTTAATTTGATCCACGTGGAAGTCCACCTGGACTGCCACATCGTCACATAACGGATTCATGGATGGAATCCGTCATGAGTGACTTTAGTGAAAGTGAATTTAAAGTTGAATGGTGGTTGTGAAAGAAATTAAAGTTGAGTGATGGTTTTGAAAGTTAGTGATAAGTTGGGTGACCATGAGTGCAAATTACCCTTTCAGTGGTGATACCTTCAATAGAACTATATCCCCCTCCAGGAATACAAGTTGTCGCTATCTGACATCAGCATAGCTCTTTTGCCTATTGACCCGGTCCTAAGTCTTTCCTTAATAATGGGAAGCATGCTATTGGTGATCTCCAAAATTTCGAGTCTAGCTAAAGCTCTCTCTCCAACTTCTTCCTAGCACATTGGAGATCTGCACTTGCTCCCATATAGACAGTGGCAGACGCAAGGGGGGGCCAGCCCCGGCCCGTGCCCCCCTGACGACTCGAAAAGTCTTGGAGTAGCCCTTGTCAAGGGCCGGACGCAGGGGAGCCAGACTTGGTACGTGCCCCCCGGAGACTGGAAAAAGCTTGGAGTAGTGGTGCCTTGTAATTACAATGTAGTGGTGCCTCACCAAAGTTGCAATCCTGCGTACGCCACTGCATATAGAGCCTCATAAGGAGCTATTCTTATGCTTGAATGGTAGCTATTGTTGTAAGCAAACTCTACCAATGACAAATGCTGCTTCCAAGAACCTCTGAAATCCAACACACACATTCGAAGCATGTCCTCTATTGTCTTAATGGTCCTCTCAGACTGTCCATCTGTACATGGATGAAAGGTCGTGTTGAAGTTTAGCCGTGTACCTATAATGCTTTGTAGACTCCTCTAGAACCATGAGGTGAACTAAAGTCCTCTGTCAAACACTATAGACATTGGCACACCGTGCAATCTAATGATCTCTTACATGTAGATCTATGCCAGCTTATCCAGAGAATACCCAGTCTTGACTGGTATGAAGTGTGTCATCTTTGTCAGTCTGTCAACAATGACCTAGATTAAGTCACATCCGATTGTCCAACTGCAAAATCCATTGAGATGTGTTCCCACTTCCATTCGAGGATTGGCAGTGGGTTTAGCATCTCTGCTGGCTTCTGATGCTCTAACTTTTTACCATTTGGCACACGTTGCATAATGACACGAACTAAGCAATCTCTCTCTTTATTGAAGGCCACCAATAGACTTTCCTTAGATCCCGATACATCTTTGTGGACTAGGAGTGGACACTATACCGGGCATCATGTGCTTCCCGTATAATGTTCCCCTTCAATGCAATATCGTCTGGCACATAATCTATATTTCCAAAGTGGAGAATACCTTGGCTATCAAACCGATACTCACATATTTCTCTACTTTACACTATTCTAGCTATCCTGACCAACTCAGGGTCCTCATGTTGTTTCTGAGCCACCTGCTCAAGAAACACTAAAGTGACTCTCATCTGTGCCACTAAGGCACCATTCTCTTCTATCTCCAAGTGAAGTCCCTCGCTGATCAACTGATAGAATTCTTTGACCATTCGCCGTCTCACTATAGTAATGTGGGACAAGTTACTCCATGATTTTTTACTAAGGGCATCAGCTACTACCTTGCTCGAATGGTACTGTATTTTGCAGTCATTGTCACTAAGCAACTCTACCCATCTCTTCTGTCTTAAATTAGGCTCTCTTTGACTCAGTAGATACAGAAGGCTCTTGTGATCTGTGAAGATCTCGCAATATACCCCGTAGAGGTAATGCCTCCATATCTTAAGAGCAAATATCACTACAGCTATCTCTAGACCATGAGTCAAGTAGTTCCTCTCATGCTTCTTCAGCTGCCTCGATACGTAGGCTATTACTCTATCGTTCTGCATTTGAACACACCCTAAACCCATTCTAGAAGCATCGCAAAAAAACACGATGAAGTCTTCTCCTGTCCTTAGTAAGGCTGACACTGATATTGTGGTCATTCTCTTCTTCAACTCATTACAACTCTTTTCACATTCTGTAGATCATATAAATTTCTAATTCTTTTATGTCAATATGGTTATAGGAGCAACTATCTTAGAGAAATCCTGAACAAATCTCCTATAGTACCTGGCCAAACCCATAAAACTCCTAATCTCTATTACCGTCATAGGTGTAGGCCAATCTGCCACTACCACTGCCTCTACTTTCTTCGGATCAACCTCGATGTTGTGTTCTGACACCACGTGACCTAAGAAAGATATGCTTCTTAACTAGAACTCACACTTGGAGAACTTTGTGTATAGTTGATGCCCTCTCAGTGTCTGTAATACCAACCTTAAGTGTTGGGCATGCTCTTGCTAGTTTCTACAATACACTAGAATGTCATTGATGAAGACAATCACGAAGCGATCCAAATATGGTATGAAAACTCTATTCATGAGATCCATGAATGTTGCTAGGGCATTTGTTAACCCGTACAAGATTACAAGGAACTCATAATGCCCATAATGACTCTTGAAAGCTATCTTTGCTACATCACCGTCTCTAATCCTCAGCTGATGATAGCCCGACCTCAGATCTATCTTGGAGAATCATCCGACTCTGGTTGAATAGGTCATCAATCCTTGGCAAGGGGTACTTGTTCTTTACTATCACTCTCTTAAGCTATTTGTAGTCGATGCACAATCTCATTGATCCATCCTTCTTCTGTATAAACAACACTGGAGCACCCCAAGTTGATATACTCAGCCTAATGAAGCCCTTGTCCACTAGGTCTTGCAGTTGTACATTTAGTTCTTTCAATTATGTAGGTGCCATCTTATAAGGTGGGATAGAGATGGGTCTATCAACTATATCTTGAACTCAGCATCTCTGTCAACCTTGCAATGTTGCCAGGAGAAACATATGGAAACTTTCTTACCACCAACACTAACTCTATCCCTCTAACTGTGACCTCATTATCCTCAACAGATGCTAGGTAACCTTGACATCCCCTTTTACACAACCTATGTGCTTTTAATGTAGAAATTAAGCCTATGGAACCCATCGTGTCCCTCTGAAACATCACATCTAATCCTCCCTATCCTTTGAATCTTATTACTTTGTTCCTGCAGTCCAAGGAAGCGTCGTGCACAGAAAGCCAATTCATCCCCAGAATGACGTCGAAATCCATCAAATCTAGAACCTCTAAGTCTACTAAAAGGCATCTGCCCTCCACATATATAGAACAATTCTAGCAAATATGCTCTACTAATGTGGAATTGCATCTGGGTCTATTAACCCATAAGCGACACTCCATTCGAGTCATCCTGACTCCCATTCTGTTCATTTCCCTCGGCGCTATAAATGAATTGGATGCTCTTGAGTCTATCAATACATGCATACTAGAGTAGCCTATTGAGATCGTACCTGACACCATAGTGTTGGAGGTGTTGGCCTCCTGTTGGGTCATGGTGAAGATTCGTGCTGGTGCATAGCCTTCTGCTTGAACTCCTGATCCAGATCCTCTGCCTCTACCCCTACCTTGTGAAATAGGTATCAGACTCCCTCTTACTGTCGGTTGGGCTACACTGTTGGATCTTGTCTATTGGGTTTGCGCTACTCCAGCCCTATTGGGACAATCTCGAGCCATATTTCCCTCTTGACCACACTTGTAACAAGCATTGGTCCCACATCTGCACTAGCCTCGGTGCATCTTTCCATAGCTGGCGCAAGCATAACCATTTGAACCTAGGCTAGATCCACTGCCCATGCCTAACCTTTGCTTTAGTTTCTTCCAGAACTTATTCTTCTTTGCCTTCTTGGTCAACTTACCACCCTTCTTATCACTCTGTGTTAGGGTGGCAAGCTAGGTGAAGTCAAACCTCTCAACATCAATTGCTTGAGGCATTGCGAATGGCTTGCTCCTAGCTAATCAAGGCGTTATCACTCTTCCAATGATAGCACTTGCTTCCATTTTTATGGATACATCTACTAGTGAATGTAAGCTTCCCTTTTGGCCACCATGATGAGTGATTTGTACCTGTTATTTAATTCCTTTTAGTATCATAGGCATGTCCCATGTACTTCAACAAGGTTGTGAGCTTATCTGTGAAGCCGTCCACATTCATGTCATCTGTTTGCCTTAGTTGCTCGAATTCTATCATCTTCAATTCCATTGAACTATTTGGGAATGCCCATTTAGTGAACTCATTGAAAAATTATTCCTAGGATAGCTCTCCTACTCTAAGCTCTATGTAGGTCTTAAACAATTCCTTGCCTTCTTTGGTCCATGATCCATTTCCACTTCACATTTGTCCACTTTTTCTTATTTCTTGGTCCATTTTACTTTCTTTTTTTTTCTCTAGCCCATTTGATGTAACGTTTTCCAAATTCTTCACATATAACCTCACACTTTGGTCCAATTTTTATTTTGACTTCACAAAACTAGTCCATGGTTCATTATCAAACCGTAATTCAAACCAAAAATTTCAAACCTTAAATCAACCTTAAATTCACTGTTAAAGTACATTTACACATTTACAATTTTTATTTAAATCATAATTTAATCCTAGCTAAATTAAATTCCACTTTTAATTTATCAGTTAGACCATTCATAAATTATTATGATAATTTAATCTAACCCTACTTTTTATTTCTATTACCATACTTTAATTTATTTGTGTCTCATTTATTTTATTCACCATTATTTTTACATAGAATTTTCATTTTAAAAATTCATATGTCATTAAATGTAATTTATTTAATTAAATTATATAAACAATATATATATTTATATTACATACCCAATTACCCTAAAAATCGGGATGTTACAGCTATTAATCTTCTTCTAATTTCTAATTTACAATACTTCAAGGGTTGAGATTAAAAAGAGCCATTTGCCCCTAGCGACTTGTCTTTGTCAGTAAAAAACAATCCTCATAGGGAAGAACATCAACCTACAATGGTAGAGTAAACGAAAAGTGAGGTCCCGGGCTCTCGATCATGAGGGATACTGAGATGTGTATCTCAGGTCTCATGGGGTGGAGAACCGAGATAAGCGACCCGACGAGAGATCATTAGAAGGACAGTCCATTGGGCCTGGGTTATGGGCATTGCTCGATCTATCCAGGCTTTCACTTTGAGGTTTAGGCATGGCCTAAGCTCAATTGAGACACCTTTGGTCCGGTAAACTTTAATGTATATTTGCCTTTATTATTTTGAGTTTATTCTTATAGTGGTATTTAATGTTATTATGCTACCTAGACAAAATACCATGCCCACAACTGCCCCTCTTTATGTGTTTCTTTGGGAGAAAATGAGGGAAGGAATCTTTACGACTTCTTCTAAAGAGGAAACATGTAAAGACACAGACCCAAATTTTGGACAGTGTAATGAAAAGGACTGAGTTTTGGGGCCACGGGGTGACAGTTTTAGGATTTTGGCTATATAACCTTTAGATGTGGATTGAATTGAGGTAGAAGTCCTGCAGGGAAAGAATCATGACAATAAGTAGAAGAAGGCTCGGGGATTGAGAAATTGCATCAAAAGAAAAAAATGTTTAGAGCTTGGGAAAGTGCATGGAAATGTAAAAACGCTTGAGGCCTATAGTGAAAGCATAAAAGCAAATCGCAAAAGGCTTGGAGGCCTTATGAAAAAGTAAAGTACAAAATGTTGAGGGCTCGAAAAAGCTCATGGAAATGTAAAAAGGCTCAGGGCCTAGGGTGAAAGCATAAAAGTAAAATGCGAAAGGCTCGAGGGCCTTGTGAAATAGTAAAGTCCAAAAGGCTCGGGACTTAAGAAAGTGTAGGAAAAAGTAAAAAGACTCGGGGCCTAGGGTGAAATCATAAAACTAAATTGCGAAAAGCTCGGGGGCCTTATAAAATAGTAAATTGAAAAAGGCTCGGGGCCAGGGAACGCGCATGGGATGACCTAACTATTATTCTGACTACCGAAAATTGAGTTTTTCCTAAAAGGTCGAAAATCCAGCTCTTTACCATCTCCAGTTCTCAAAACCTGGTACACTCATTTTCAACTTCAAAAACACATTATAAATCCTATTTCAAATTATCCACAACATCAAAACAATCAAAACATAACCTAAATACAACTCATACATTAACAACTATTCATAGTAACTGTTCACCCAAAACCAACAACTTTAACAAATTACCCCAAAACATCCACAAATGGGCACCAAATTACAATGTAGCAACATTTGTGGTGTTTTCCCATGATAAAGTTTTATGAAACATAAATGAAATATTTAAATTCCTAACATTCAAAACATAATAAACCTTATTCCTAAAACATTTAGTATGCTCAAACATGTATAACCATAAGTAATTTATGATATCTAATATAACTTAAACATACAATTACATGTCTTTATTACATTATCCTTAAATTTTACATCTTAGGGGCAAATTACATTACATCCAAATGGAAAATGTCCACTCTACCCAAATGCCTTGGCATTAAACAATGTGGAGATTGGAGATTAGCAAGAGAAATAAAAGGGGTACTATTTGAATAGCCTAGTGAGTAGATGAAGAAAAATATACATAAAATAATACTTTTATACTTGTGTATACAACACCTTCAAATAATTAATATGATAATATTGGCACTAGAAATCCTTGAGTAGTTCTAATTGGCTAGCTGTGAATACTCAAATTTTGAGGCTCGAAAAGCCTGTTTTCCCGGACTGCAAACAGTCCGGCCAGACGGGAGGTCTTTCAGAAAAGTTTCCAGAAACATGCCAATATGGTACTCAAAACGTTCGGAACGTCGCGAGGGACATAGGGGTACTCTCGGAATAATTTTTGGAAGTACGAAACTCCCGAAAAAAAAAAGAAAAAACTGCCATACCGGCGCCTGGGCCGCCAAAACCCGACGGCCCTGCCGCTGGAACCTGCGCCGCCAAAACCCGACGGCCCTGCCGCTGGAACCTGCGGCCTTGCCGTCAATACACGGCGGCCCTACCGCCGTTCCCGACAGTAACTTACTGCCGTCATGGCGGTAACCTACCGCCGGAACTTACCGCCGTGCTTGGCGGTAAGCTACCGCCGTCCCGGGCGGTAACCTACTGCCCTTTGGCTGATTTTTCCTATAAATTGAGCCCCGGTCCTTCATTTTTACTCACTGCTTGTGTTGACTAGCTTTCTCTTCCCCCTCCTTGCTTTAAGCAATTCTTAATTATTACGAGCTTCTTGTATTGACAAGCGATCACTCTCCCTCCCTTGCTCCTTGCGATTCTTTTATTGCTTTCCTTTTGCATTCATTTAATTTTGCATTATTGAGTTGAGTTCTGATCACTTAATTAATCTAATATTATTGGAGATCTGGCAAAATGAAGCGCCGAAGTTGAATACGTTTCAATCATGTACGCTACTAGAACTTTACTTCTTTTAATTTAAGGTATCATATGCATACTTCTCTTCTACTCCAATTCTAAAACCTATCATTGCACAAATACATCCATCTCATTAAAAAATGCCTAGTTAATCCATAACTTTGGCATATCACCCCTAGTTCGCATAAATCGGCTAAAAGGGTCCAATTAATCAATAATGGTGGCCAAAAGCCTAAATTTCATCATTGTTGGCAATAAATTGCCTAAATTACAGCTCATTTTTATCCAAATTTCATATATGGCCTAAAAGGCCCAATAAGATCAGATCTGGCCTAAAAGGCCCAACAAAATCAGATTTGGCCCTAAAGGCCTAACAAAATCACCACAGGCCCATAAGACCCAAAAAACCCAATTTGGCCCTAAAGGCCCAAAAAACTCAGATTTGGCCCACAAGGGCCAAAAAACTCAATTTGGCCCATAAGACCCAAAAAAAAAAAAATTTTGGCAACAAAAGCCCAAAACCCAATTTGGCCCTAAAGGCCCAAAACCCAATTTGGCCCTAAAGGCCCAAAAACCAAAGCCCTTTCAAAAAGGCAATCCTGAACTACGTTGACTTTGATCCCTTATTCAAATAAAGGGTACGTAGGCATGTTTGGGATTAAATCTCAAATAGCAAGTCCAAAATCATTCAAAATTTTCCAAAATCATCAAACACTTTTACACTGCATTTTCAGCTACATTTAAAATGGTTAGTTAATCTGTATGACATGGTCTCGGGATCCACCTCGGTTTCATAGATTATGCCTTTAATCCATTGGGCTAATTAATCTAAAAATTAGGTTAATTAATTAAAAAGGAGTCACATAGGGTTTTTTCCTAGTTTACCCTAAAATAATTAAACAAGGTGGCGACTCACACACACTCACGTGCATTCATCCCTATTACATTGCACTTGCATCCACAGCAAAATGCATTCCTCGGGGAGGGGTTTGGCGACTCCGCTGCGGAAAATAAATGTAATCATTTTGCATTTAGAGGACCACAATTGCATTTTTTACTAACCCACCCATTGATGGTATTGTTTTTAAATGTTTTGTTTTGCAGGGTACCTTTGCTAAGGTCAGGTGTCTTTTCTTTAAGGACACCTCGACCCAGGAGTTTGAAACTGAGATTGAAAAATAATAAATAAATAAAATTTGACATATGATGTGCATTTGGGAATCTTTTTCCCCATTTGATCATAAAAATGAATTTCAAATGAATTTCTTCTCTTTCTGTATAAATTTCTGAGTCTGGATAACGAGTAGTGCTGATCGGCAAGTCTCATTGATTATGTCAACGGACAGCCAAAGTGTCCTCCCTATTACTGCAAACCATCCCTAATCCTTTTGGGGGTGGCCCATGGGTATGAGTACCATTGGATCCACGCAAAACTCTTTGTTTCACATGTGGCTAGGTATATACATACTCAAGGTTCAAGGGTCCCTTATAAGCCTATACTCTAATTTTCGAGTCATAGCCTATAGAACCTTCCCTCT
>CAOGCB012183262.1:0-12809 GCA_948266635.1 Cnidoscolus chayamansa | reverse complement strand
TTCCCAGCTGGCCAGATATCTAAATTACAACAATACAAGCAATGGTTTTCTGCATGTTGAAAATTTCCCTCTTTTTTGAATCTAAATCTTAAAATTTTGCAATTGGTTTACTGATTTAGTAGTTTAGTTATGCTCCTTACATCCCTTGAATATTTCCCCATTTTTCTGAGGTGCTGTAAATATCCACAGAGAGAGAGAGAGAGAGAGAGAGAGAGAAGTGATGTGAGAGAAGTGATGAGAGAGAAGAATGTGGGAGAGAGAGAGAGAGAGAGATAAGTGATGAGAGAGAAGAATGAGAGAGAGAGAAAAAAAGAGATAAAAGTGATTTTTTTTTAATTTAATCCACGTGGAAGTCCACCTGGACTGCCACCTCATCACATAACGGATCCATGGATGGAATCCGTTAGGAGTGAGCTTCTTGAAAGTGAATTTAAAGTTGGGTGGTGGTTGTGAAAGAAATTAAAGTTGAGTGATGAGTTTGAAAGTTAGTGAAAAGTTGAGTGACTGCAAGTGAAAATTACCCCAAACCAACATATATCATTTCCAACGTGCTTTGTCCTCACTCACATGACCTTCTGGGAAAAGGTCACCCATCCTGTAATTGCTCCAGGCCAAGCACGTTTAACTATGGAGTTCTTACGGAAAGGCTCTTGAAAAGGAAGGTGCACCTTGTTGATATAGCTAGTACCTATCAAATCTCTTAAGCTATTCTCAATTGTACAGTCCCATACCTGCATAATCTTGAAATCACTCAATTGTGCAGCCCAATCCCTACAAGTCTCAGGATTCCTCTTTTTCGGGTATGGGATCGGTTCATTCATGTATCCCTCCACCTAGAAGCCTGCCAAAAGCTGCTCCTTATCCATGCTCTCTCTAGCACCGGTGATCACTTCCCCCCCCCCCCCCTCTTCGGTCCCGAGTTTAATAGGTTTTGGGAGATGGAGATGGAAAGGAGCTAGGTTTGTGACCTTCGAAGAAAATCTAGTTTTAGATAGTTGGAATAGTATTGAGATCTATCCTAGGACTATCATGTTATAGCAATGGAATTAAATTATCCTAAGATCCCAAGGATCAAAATTAGTACAAGGTGGTTTTACTGAAACTTACTTGTCACTAGCGGAACACCCTCGTTATTTTGCTTTTCATTCGTTACTAGATTGTAGTAAGCCATAATAATCCTTCGCAGGATCACCTCTAATGTTGATCGATATAGAAAATACTTGCTTAGAACCTTCGAGGGGCAGCGAACAAGTGTCGATCAACTCCGCTTGATATGTGGAAGTAAGCGGCATGGAAGGAGGAGGAATGGGTGGTGACTTGGGCTTCCAAGAGTGAAGGCGACCGCAACCTGTGTTCCTTTCTTTTCATGATGGAACACCTCTTTTGAACTTTTTTCACCCACTTTGGCTAGCTCCTTAATGTCTTTTATATAAGTGGCTATTTTAAACTTTAAACTAAGTAAATTATATTTAAGTTTAGTGCGGATTGAGCCTACTTAATCTCAATAAGGAGGCCCAACACTTAACTTGATTCAAAGCCTAACAATTAAGTTCTAATAAGTATTATGCTTAAAACCATTTGCATTCCTCATTCTTTATTTCCAAGAGGGCCCAGATCATCTCATGAATAGGTCCAAGGACATCTTATATCATTTAAGCTTGTTCGTTTGACTTGAGCTCACACATTTCTTTATGTTTGTAACTCGTTAGGCTTCCACACACTAAGGTAGTACATATTTGATTTAATCATCTTTAAATTACAAATTCATGTTTAATGAATTTAATATATGCACAGATCATGAGCAACATCAAGCAGTGGATCAACACCCCTAAGATGTCGGAAGGTCAAATGTGGTTTGACCATAATACCTTCCATATACAGTTATCATGCAATACATCCTTTCACCATCACATTCAAACTCTTCACTAATGTGATCCTTTGTGTTCATGGTTTAATGGTTGTAAGCCTCTCGAATCATTAGAATCATTATTCTAATCGAGCCACAAGAATCATACTCACATTAGGACTCTACTCCAGTTAAAGATTTCTTTCTGAGTTTCTAACACAATAAAATCCCTACTTTATTAGGGATCGGTAAATCCTTTATTGACTACTCAATTTCATCCAAGTGTTATTACTATGTCCAATCTCTCATCTATGAATAATTCATACTTACGAAGCATCAAGCCTTTGAGTCAAAGTATAGCTTATACACTTAAGGTATCACTGATCGTCTCAAGTCTAAGGATAATGCATAACCGACATGATGTGAGACTTTCATGACAAAGACAAAAATCTCATTGTCGGGTCTCCAATGTACTTGTTTCTAAAACAAGTATCCACGTGTTAACTATGAACATCACCATGCTTGTAGCTATGAGAACCACTACTTGACCTAGTCAATGAGTATAACATGTGTCAGTCTATCTACATCTGTGATGTCCCACCTCATTAATACTATGAACAGGGATAGTTTTAGCATCAACACATTTGCATGTAATAAAAATATCACATCATGAACTATTTATGATTTCCTCTATATTGTATCATGGGATACCAAGGACTTTATTACTAGTTTAAGATATTAAAAAGATAATAATCAAACAAATGTACTTAAACAAACGCATCATTAATAAAAGATTGTAATAACGGCATTATTACTAAATTAATGTTCACAATATAAACTCTATTATATATCAACTTTAGGGCATTCATATCTGACAATCTCTAACTTGCACATGGTAATCAATTTATTATGGGGTAATGCCTTATTGAGAGGGTCCACCATGTTTTTATCTGTAGGGTCTCTTTTTATCTTTACATCTTTTCTCCATATGATCTCCCGAATGAGATGGTATCGCCTTTGTAACACCTGCTACCCGAACTATGGAAATCCCGGATATGGTGTGCTACTCTTATACTGGATATGAAAAATAAACTGTTAAATCAAATTATTTCATCTCAAGACCAAAAATAAAATTTCATTTCCATACTCATACTAAATACATTTTATACTTATTTTAGAATCCATCTACCTCTTATTAATTAACAATATTTATATTCCTAATTATCTATTATTCCTTGTACATGCCAAAATATCAAAATATCTAAAAATAAAATATATATCAACTATGATGATCTCCTTTTCTCTATAGATCATATCATTCACATATAATTTTAATATTTAGGCTCGTATACATTTCAGTAAGATCGATCACTAGACAACTGAATATCGAGATAGGCTAAAGCTGAGCATATATATATATAGGCACCATATGCCAACCCAATAGGCCGAAGCCGATCATATATATAGTGGAGGGTGCACCGGGCTTATTCATGTGGGGTACCTAAGTGTAGCCCCAAATATCCATATAATGGTAGCAGTACTGTAGGTCTCTATGACATGTTTTATCCTTATGCTAACCTCATATCCCACATCAAAATTATTAAGGTCATATCTTATTAGTTATCAATTGTTCACAACATGAAATATCTGCTACATACATGTCCATTACAAATTTATTTATACAATTTCCTTAATTTCCATATAATTTTCTAACATTTCCATCTACTTATTCACCTTATCATATTATAATTCCTTTAGTTTTCACAGTAATCCCTTATTCATCATGTTCTATTTTCTTTTAAGGTCATAGTATATATCTTTCAACATAAAATCCATGTTCTTTTCAAAGAATTTTCATGTATATGTTCATTTATTCATTTAATCAAAATCCTAGGACATGAATAGCATCATTCAACACTTATTTTTAGTATTCTTCATTTTCTTCAAGTTAATATCAAATACTAAATCTCACTTAATGACTTTTAATCAAGCATTAAACAACTAAACACCAAATAAACTACTAAATATCAAATGATTATTCGTTCATTTTTCAAATTCTAACTGAAACTTAATGTAATCAACACTTAATAGGAAAATTCATTAATCACCAAGATTAACAACATCAAGAATATTTAACACCTAAGACCATAATATACATATCCAATATAATCTAAATACCAAACAGAAACGTTATCTAGCACCAAACACCAAACCTGGTTTCAAACCTTTTTCCTTTTTCTCTTCTCCTCCTATATCACTACAATCCCTTGATTAGAGCTTTGGACTGTGACTCCTTCCCTTTCACAGCTTCTTCTCAAGCTTTTCATGCTTCCTTTGAACTTAAGATTAATCCTCCAGTAACTTTGTCTAAGGTTAGATTATATTTCCATTTTAAGAAGAGAGAAAACATACAGAAACTCAAATGACCTCTCTCTTACCAAAACAAAGAATAATAAGGGCATTAGCCTTTCATCTCTATTTCTGCTACTTAATCTCTAACTTAGGACTAGTGGAACACTTAGGTTAAAAGATAATGACACTAGTCTTTTCTTTTATGACAGATGAAAGGCCAAAATGAGTCGATACCTCTTAATCTGTGATTTATGTTTAATGTCCATATTTTAATTTCATTAAAACTACACTTAATTGACTTCTTGTTCCAATCGAGATACACTTATTAACCAACTATAACCGAGCATTTCATAAGATGTTCCTCTCCTTATCTCGCGCCCCTTAAAAGATTGAACTATATGTATCTCACCGAACTATATGTATCTCTCCTTCCTTGTTGGTTATGACATAATGTCATTGGACTCTTCCTTGTTTCATCCCCTTCTTGACCGAAGCTTCATTATCTCTCTATCTCTCGCCATAACCTAAACTGAGACATGACTCTCTTTCTCGCCATGGTTCTAAGCTGAGCCCTTCATGTCTCCATTTCCATCTCTTCTCCATTTGTAGCCGAGATACATTTACCATAGCTATGCTTCATCACCAATCCAAGTTCATGACTAAGCCCTCTCATTCCTTTAACTCTTCTCTCCATTTTCAAATGTATATTAAGGTTTTGAATTCAAATAAGTTTTCAACTAATTTATTATAGTTAATTAAATTACAAAACACATATTAAACATTCACTATTTCATTTATTATATAACAAATTTACATATAGCCCAAGCGACAATGCAAGAGATAGGCTAATTTGGGTTATTTGAGTCTCTTAGTCTTTATGCCATAAATATCATATATATATATCAATAACATATATTCCATTAACATATCTTCTTAAGATATACTAAATAACCCTTGTTCTTATTAATGGAATGGAAATCGAGTATCATTGTTCTACTAGACAAGATATCAATAACACTTATTAAGTTCTAATACTAACCATAACGGTAAATCTTAGGACATATGTCCATGTAGATAATTTAGCAATTGTTGCTGCATTTGTCATTCATGGGTTCATCTTGCATTTATTTGCCTTCCTATTGTCCCTAAGTCTCTTTGGATCGAGACATAGGTGTAAACTATCACTGGTATCATATACCCATAAGTAGTTTACAAATGCAACAATAGCATGTATTTGTATGATATACAAGTCTGAAAATGACACATCTCTATGCTTCTCTTCATTAAGAGACTTTGAATTGCCTTATAGATATTATTCCAATATGCAGTCTCACAACAATGGAGCTATTCATTTATGCTTTTCAGCATTGCCCATTTATATTGATATTCCACTTAGGATCGTGCGTTTACGATATCTCATATCGATCCATATAACCTTGTTTCTTAAAATAGTTTCACCATATTGCTTTAGAATGACATCTCATATATTTCCTTATGGTTCTATTTCTCAAACAGCTCCTTTAAAAGTTATGAGCACCACATGTTCATATTACTTTGGAGTTTGGATTATAAAGGCAATCATTATGCATGTTGCCTATTCACTATCCTCGATATGCTTCAACCAAGCACTATGGTATGGTGAAGTCGTGGAATAGTCATAGCTAACACATAGACCACCTTGCATTGATTGAGAACTCTTCTCATATCTTGATACTAGTCTATGTTGTTAGACCCATTAAGTTTGTTATCGTCAAGTATGCTTCGTTGATTTACATATGGTATGTTCATACATATGAAAGATGTAATGATGGCATGCTAGATTATGAACATGATTTATGAATTAACTTAAGTCTAAAGTTATGTGAATAATTAACTCCCATTATCTTATTGCGAACCAATAGCCTTATTTTTTTGGACTGAGAAAAGCCCATTGGGTAGGTTTTCCTAGTGGGTCAGTGTCCATAAACAAACTCCATTTTCTATAAAATTTAGTCATTTCTACTTTTAACATCAATATTACAATCCTAACACCTATTATACTGTGTACATACCAAAATATCTATTTAATATAAAAGAAAGACCAGCTATGGTGCTTTATTTTTGCTCCAGATCTTAAGTCCCAAATCTACTCTTACTGCCTTAAACATACATGTGGTAAAAAACAACACGTTGAACTTATGCTCATTGGGTGTATACAAGACAAATACAATAAAATATAGCAATTCATATAAAGTAATCAAGTCATTTACACAATATCACAGACAAATAGTCAGTTTGAAAGGATGATACAAGTACTAGAAGATATGTCACAAAGTTGTGCCATAGATTTTGAAGGTAATTGGGAGAGATACTTGCCACTAGCAGAATTTGTTTATAATAATAGTTATCAAGCTAGTATCAAGATGGCACCATATGAAGCCCTCTATGGAAGGAAATGTAGAAATCCCCTTAATTAGATAGAGATAGGTGAGAACAGACTAATGGGTCCAGATTTGGTGAGACAAACAAAAGAAAAGGAGAAGATTGTTAAGGAAAGGCTGAAAGCAGCAAGTGATAGACAAAAACCACATGTAGATTTGAAATGAAAAGACATTGAGTATATGGTAGGTGACAAGGTGTTTTTGAAAGTTTCTCTTTGGAAGAGGATTATCATATTCGGTAAGAAGGGTAAACTTAGTTCGAGGTTCATTGGCCCATATGAGATCGTAGAGCATATTAGACCATTAGCCTACAGACTTGTCTTACCACCTGAGTTGGATAGGATTTATAATGTCTTTCATGTGTCTATGCTCAAGAGGTATAGGTCAGACCCTTCACATGTCATTCCATTAAAGAAGATAGATATCTAGTTAGATTTGACTTGCAATGAAGAATTGATCCAATTTTTGGCAAGAGAAGTCAAGGAATTGAGAAATAAGAAAGTTCCATTAGTGAAAGTGTTGTGGAGAAATCATAAGTCTAAAGAAGCTATATAGGAAAGTGAAGAATAATAAGACAACAACATCCTCAAGTGTTTGAACAGAAAATGCATAACACTGAGATAGACTATAATATTTACATTGTATGTAAGACTTGTAATATGTTAAATGAAATTTTGAACGTTTGAAATTTGCTTTGATTATTTCGAGTGAATTTGACCTAACCATGATAGTAATGAACCAAAACCCTAGTTAGAATCCATGTTAGTTGGGACACTAATTCATTCAAAATAACAAAGGTATAACTTGGTCATGGTAAGGTAACATGTCTTGGTTATGGACATGGAACCATGTCATGGTTATGGACATGGAACCATGTCATGGTTATGGATGTCTTAGTCATGAAGGGAATGAGTAAGGGAAAACCATGTCTCGGTTAAGAAAGGCTTGAACATTAAATGGATGAGATAATGAGATAGGGTCTAAGCATGTCTCGTTTATAGGACATGGGACATGTCTTTGTCATAGAATGTGTATCTTGATCATGGAAGGATGACCAAATGAGAGAAAGACTTAGCCATGACATGGTCAAGGAAGGGCGATAGAAGGAGAGAAAGGTGTACATGTCTCAATCATGAAGAATGAATGAGGAGAGAGTTTGAAATGTAGTGTCACTTGGTAGCCGAGATAGGTCATTGAACCATTTGGTTCAAGTAACACATCAGCTAGGTATGGAAGAAATGGATGACACGCGATGTAACAAGAGAAATGTCCAAGTCGGTTAAATGGAATTTTTAGTAAATTAACATATGTGATTTAATTAAAATCATTGATCAAGATATGCTGACTCATCCTAGCCTTCCATATATTAAAAAGTAAGAAAGGGTTATCACCATTTAACCTTAGCTTACCACCTGTTTTAAGAAGAAGTCTAAGTGACAGGAATTGAAATGAAGTGGGTTATTTCTCCTATCTTTCCCTGTTTTGTCAAGAAAAAAGCCATTTAGCTCATCTTTGTTTCTCTCAAATTCTCCACTTGGAAGTCATCCCAACTTATATCAAAGTTACAAGAAACCTAATTCTAAGATTAAAGGAAGCTTAAGAAGCTATATTTGAAGCAAAAAAGATTGAAAATGAGATTAAGTCGCAGGTTCAAGGATTTATTCTAGGGGTTGCTATGATACAAAGGGAAAAGAGAAAGAAAAAGAGTTTAAGCTTTGGAAAATAGGTTTGGTGCTAGTTAATGTTTAAAGTTTGGTATTTAGTTTGATGTCTTCTTTGATTTTTTGTTTGGTGTTAAATTGGCATTTGAACTTTGTTTAGAATTTGGAGAATAGGTTTAGTGTTTAGATGACATTTATTCTTGTTTTAGTTTGGTGTTTGATTTGGTCATTTGATTCTGTGCTAGTTGATGATTTTAATTGTTTTGAGCTTGGTTTTTAATTGATGGTTATGTACATGAATTCTTACTTAGAATTGATATCCATTTAAATTGAGAAATGATGTTTAAAGCCACTATGAAATTTGATGAAACATAAGATGCTATTGGTTCGTGAATAATGAATCAATACATAACTTCTGGAACTTTATTTTGAAAATAATGAAATTTTGTAAATAAATGATGAATATATGTGATATGAAAATTTTTATGATGTGTTAAATTAAAGATAATTAAAGATATGGCCCTGGTAATTTTTAATGTGGGATACGAGGTTAGTATAAGGGTGTAGCATGTCACAAAACTACAGTATTACCCACATGTTACATGGATTTTCGAGGCTACAGCGAGGTACCCTATGTGGACTTACTGTTGTTCTCTCTACCTACTTGATTGGCTTCGGCTCTAGTGGATTGGTTCTTAGTGATTTATATATATGGGTTTGACCCTACTTAATATTCCCTTATCTAGTAGTTGATCCTACTGAAATGTTCATGGGCCTAAACATTAAAAGAGAACATGTGAATAACATGATTAATATGATATTTTATACGATATGACTTGATATGTGATAAATCAGATATGATATGGCTTAGATTTGACTACATGGAGTATATGCCAAAAGTAATGTGAAAAAGAATAAAATGATTTTGATAGATTTGGACTTGATGTAAACCTCGGATCCCTATCATACATAATAGATAGTGGTATCCCATGCAGACTTACTATTTCCTGTATATACAACTCTGTAAGACTTTAGAGTGTATAATTAGTCTTGACCAATAAGAAATATGTTGACTTTGTCAATCTATCTACAATAATCCAAATAGAATTGTGTTTCTTTGGTGTTATTGGTAACCCTGTTATAAAATCCATTGTGATTTCCATTCAGGTATAGGTATAGGATGCAACAATCCAAAAGGTACCTGATGTTCAACTTTCACCTATTGACATGTTAGGCATTTAGAACTAAAATATGTTATATCTCTCTTCATGTATGGCCACCAATAATCCCTTTTTAAGTCCTTATACATCTTCATAATATTAGGATGCATAGCATATGGACTACTATGTGCCTCCTTAAGTATACTCTTCCTCAAATCACTAGTCTGTGGTACACATATCCTATCATTATAGTACAAGCATCCATCATCTTTTATCGTTTAGTGTGTTGATTTCCCCTTTTTTGCTAATTCAACCCATATGATGACTTCTTTGTCCTCCTTTTGAACCTCCCTGATTCGCTGATGGAACTTGGGTCAAATTATCAACTCTACTATAACTACACATCACGAGTTAGTGCTAATCGAGCATTCATAGCTCTTAAGGTAACCAAAGTTTTCCTACTAATTGCATCTGCTACTATATTAGCCTTACCCGGATGATAATCTATAATACAATCATAATGCTTTATCAACTCCATCCACCTTCTCTGTCAAATTTAATTCCTTTTGCATGGGTAAATACTTGAAACTCCTGTGGTTTGTGTAAATGTAACACCTTTCACTGTATAAATAATGTCTCCATAACTTCAATGTAAAAACAATAGTTGCTAGCTCCATATCATGTGTCAAGCAATTCTTTTCATGTACTTTCAGTTGTCTAGATGTATATGCAACTACTTTCCTTCCTCTATGAGTAAACCTCATCCATTGTGAGAAGCATCACTATACACCACAAAATCTCATCTTTCTTCTTTACAAACAACACTAGTGCACCTCAGGGGGACACACTAGGTCGAATGAAACCCTTATCTAATAATTCTTGCAATTGTGTTTTCAATTCCTTCAATTCTACAGGTGTCATTCTATATAGAACTATAGATATCGAAATTATGCCTAGCATAACTTCAATAAGAAATTCAACTTCTTTATATGGTGGCAAACCAGGCAATTCATCAAGAAATAAATCAACAAAATCATGAATGGTTGGTATGTCATGTATTTATGAGTTCATCTCTTTGGACTCAAATACACATGTTAGGTAAGCCACACACACCTTTCTAACCATTTTTCTGGCCATAGTAGTTGATACCATATTAGCCAGAAAATTTGTCCTTTGACCTACAAACACCACATCACCATCGGCCGACGTCTTGAGTGTGTTTATGTTCTTCCTACAATCTACCATTTCTCGATATCTATGCAACCAATACATTTCTAATATGAGGTTGAACTCTTTAAAAAGCAATTCTATCAGGTCTCTAAGAAAGTGCACCCATGAACCTCGATCGGACAATCTCTATAAACTTTATTCACCACCACACTATGCCCCAAAGGATTAGTGACCACAATCTCGTGATCCAAGGTATCTACTTGAAGTTTCTCCTTCAAGTATATTATGAATTTGTAGAACTATGATCTATAAGTGCATGTAATGAAATATCAAAAATTATAAGTTTACCAGATATCACATCTGGAGTGTCTTGATCCTCTCTAGCTTTCATAGCATATGTTCTGGCAGGTGCTCAAGTATCAAGCCTATCTACTATCTCAGAGGCTCCAATAACTCTCTAACTAGTTATTCTTGTATCTCTTCTACCTTTGCCTCTACCCCTACCCCTTTGAGGAGCAGATCACTTATGTTGTGGTATCTGTAAAGTTTGCCCTCTTGGACAATCTCTCATAAGATGATCTCTTGACCCGCAACTTGTGTTCCTTTCTTTTGATCGATGGAACACCTCTTGTGAACACTTTTCACCCATTTTGGTTGGCCACTTAATATCATTTATATAGGTGGCTGACCCAAACTTTAATCTAAGTGAATTAGGCTTAAGTTTAGTGCATATTGGGCTTACTTAATCTCATTAAGAAGGCCTAGCACTTAACCTGATTGAGAGCCCAACACTTAAGCTCTAATAAGTCTTATGTTTAAAACCATTTGTATTCCTTCTTCCAAATTTTCAAGAGGGCCCAACTCATCTCATGAATAGACCCAATGGCATCTTATGTCATTTAAGCTTGTTCGTTTTACCTAAGCTCACGTTCTTCTTTATGTGTATGACCCATTGGGCTTCTAGCCCATCAATGCAGCACATATTTGATTTAAACATCTTTAAATCATAAATTCACGTTAATAATTTAACATATGCACAAGTCATGAGTGGCATCAGGTAGTGCATCATTAGCCCTAAAGTGTCAGAAGGTCAAATGTGGTTTGACCATAATACCCTTCCATGTATGGTTACCATGCAATACATCTTTTCCCAATTACATTCAAACTCTCCATTGATGTGACCCTTTGTGTCCATGGTTTCATGGTCATAAAATCCTCAGATGATTAGAATCACTATTCTAATCGAGCCACATGTCATACTCACGTTAGGACTCTACTCCGGTTAGAGATTTATTTTTAGTTTTTCAAAAATCCCTACTTTAGTCGAGATCAATGAATCATTTGTCAACCACTCAATTTTCTTCAAATGTTATCATTATATCCAATCTCTCGTCTATGGATACTTCATATTTACAGAGCATCGAGCTTTTGAGTCGAAGTAAAGCATATACATTTAAGGTATCCTTGATGATCTCAAGTCTAAGGATAATGCACAACCAATATGATGTGAGTCTTATGACAAAGAAGAATATCTCACTGTCGGGTCTCTGATGTACTTGTTTTTAAAATAAGCATCTACATGTTAACTATAAACATCCACATGCTCACAGCTACGAGAACTATTACTGGACCTAATCAAGTAGTATAGCATGTGCTAGTCTATTCACATCATTGATATCCCATCTCATCAATGCTATGACCAGGTATAGTTTTGGCATTGACACATTTGCATGTAATAAGAATCTCACATCATTAACTCTTCATGATTTCCTATACACTTTGTCATGGGATGCCAAGGACTTTATTACTAGTTTAAGATATTATAAAGATAGTAATCAAGCAATGTACTTAAACAAATGCGCTAATAATAAAGGACTGTAATAATAGTATTATTACTAAATCAATGTTCACAAAATAAACCTTATTACATACTGAATCTAGGACATATATATCTAACAATCTCCTACTTGCACTAAAGCCAATCACCCTTGTACCTAAGTTCTAAACTGTGTAGAGGGTAATTAGACATATTCTTGGGTAATGCCTTAGTAAGAGGTTCTGTCACAACCCCTATGACATGCCTCCCACAGAATGAACAGTGATTTCCTACATCTCTACAGTGAAACCACTACCCATCCTGTAAGGGATAATTTAAAACACAATTACTCAAAACCTGTATAAAATTTTCTCATTCTCAATC
>CAOGCB012183118.1:0-18811 GCA_948266635.1 Cnidoscolus chayamansa | reverse complement strand
AATGTATCACATATCTCCAAAAAGGTGGCACTATGTGCATGTGGATCCTCATTTGGCAATCCGTAAAACTAGACACTGTTTTGCAGCATTTGCAATAAAGCCTGTTTAATCTCAAACTGATTAGCATTAACCGGTGGTCTCACTACTCCTTGTTGCGAACCCGTCAGGCTAGGAATGACATAATCCATCAGCCTTTGTGGCTGCGGTGGTTGATTTGGTTCATTCATAATTCCTGAAGTTCCGGCAATTTGTTTCTTCTTTTTCTTCTTTTGACTGGACAAAAACTTCTCAATCTCAGGTTGATATTCTTCCAATTCTGAATTTGAAGACCTTGTCTTCGGCATACATAATGATGAATCAATGTTCCTGCCAAAGGTTGTAATTAGTATTTAATAGAAATTAAACAAAATAACCTACTAAAACATATAAACATCACATATAACACAACATTGCAAATCACACAAAAAGTTTTCACAAATGACAAAACACCATTCCCTGGCAACGGCGCTAAAAACTAGTTGCTTGAATACCCGCAAGTATACGGATCGCAATGTAGTAATAAAAATATCGTTTCCACGAGGAATGGGATATGTCCACCTATTACTCATTTTTATGTCATGTTTGCAACAAAATGATAAATTTATAAATAGTTTCCTAATTCTAATCAGAAGTTTAGAATTTAACTATAAACTTAATTTAATTTCGGAGATACAGCAACTCAAAAGAATGGATCATGCCTTTTTAAAGTTTTTCCCTTAATCAAAACTCGATTTTTAGGAACTTAATGTTCTTAAATGCATTCATAAAGTTTTAATCAACCTCTCGGCTTGTATTAAAAGCATATAATACATTTACGTCTATATGTACTCAATTCCTTAATTTAATAAATTATTAACCTAAAACTTGTCTTTTGATTATTTCAACAAGCTAGAATTAATTCCTGTTACAATAAGTTAAACATTTTTCATGCACTTTATTTTAATCATTATCATGCTTAAAATAAATATTATCTTATTGAGATGAAATGTTTAATTTCCTTCTGAGAACAAACAAACCATTAATAATTAAATGAAAGATCAATAACATAACTTCAAGAGTCATTTCATTCATAAAATCCACATTTGTACAATGCTAGTTTGATAAGAGTATCTAAGTACAACAAACAAGAGATTTTAATGAACAAGAAGAATATTAACAAAAGAGAAATCACTTCTCGCCTCTATGAGGGCGTCACACCTCGAGGAATCTCTTGATTTGTTGCTAGACTTGATCACTGGAAGGACTCTCGCCTCTTTTGGAAAATGTGACTTGAGTTCTTTGCTGTCTCTGTTTTTGGTAATTTCATATGATGTTTCTGGATTTCTTGGTAATTTCTCTATATTCATCTTGCTTCCTTGAATGCATATTTATAGAGAAGTGATGTTGGGAAGTTGTAGATGCAGTTGGTGGATCAGTTAGGGTCGTTTCTGGCCGGTTTTAGCAACTGTCACCAAATGGACACCTTGAAGCAACATGGCTCCTCGACCAGCCTTCAGTTCTGCAACTGCTAGATGCCGTGTCGCGACCATGCAAATGGAAGTCGCGGTCACGACTTGTCACAGAAGCTACTGTCTAATTCTTGGCAAAGTCACAATCGTGAAGCCTAAAGTCGCGCTCACGACCTTCTTGCTAGAGTTACTGCTTCGGCTGGGTTCCAACTCGCGACCATGAAGAATTTAAGTCGCGCTCGTGACTTATTTCTGAGTTGATCATTCAGTCCAAAAATTCACCCTTTCAATCCACTTTTTGCTTGATTTTCATGATCCAAGGCTTGACTTCATTCCTGCAAGTTATCTAACCCAATACTACACAAAAACAAGTAAAACATAACACAAATATATAAAATCATACAGAATAACACAATGAAATATGCTACTTTGGTAATGCCATCAAGAGCCATGCTCCTTCTATATCAATAGAACCTAAAGATGTTCATGCTCCCACTGGAGTAGAGGAAATACGTCAAAATGTATTTTTCCACCATATGGCTGAAATGCTACAGAGGATTATAGGGAATGTTCCACAAGTGTCGATTCCCCATGTTCCAATATAGACTCCTAATAGACCTTTCATAGAGAAGCTTCATAAGTATTAAGCTATTGAGTTTAAAGGGAAGGCCACAGATGATTCCTCTACAGTTAAGTATTGTTTAGATGGCACATAAATAGTACTTCATGAATTACAATGTTCTTCTCTAAATAAATTGATATGTGCAATTTCCTACTAAAGGAGGAAGCTTACCAGTGGTGGGTCATAGTGGAACTGACAGCTCTCCCAAAGTAGCAAACTTAGGATTTCTTTGTCATAGAGTTTGTAAACTTAGGATTTCTTTATCATAGAGTTTGTAAAGAAGTATGTTGGTGACTTATACATGGATGAAAGGAGGAGAGAGTTTCTTTACCTTCGACAAGGGAGGTCAATAGTCAGTGAATATGAAAGAAATTTTATCAGACTTAGTAGTTATGTCAGGGAGTTAATACCAGATAGGAGATAAGGTGTAACCAATTTGAGCAAGGCCTATACAATTGAATCAAAATGTATATGGCAACTTAATTTATTAAATATTCCTCTACATTTGTAAAAGGAGCCTTGAGCATTGGGCAAATCATGGTAGATGAGAAAAATAAGAGATAGAAAGGCCAACAGAAGAGAAGTCAAGGACAAACACAGGGACAAGCTTATGCTTATCATACTAGTAGTAAGAGACATAAAGGCCCATAAAAATTTTGGGCAAAGTTAGCCATAAAGCAGAATCAGAGGCTTGGGTATAGTTATATGAGTAGATCTAGGCCACAGGCTACCTTAGTTGCCAGCATTGGAGGGATGGGCTAGGGATATCAACCCCCACCCATCACGTATGCTTATTAGGGCCTATGAGATTAGCTGCCTAAAAAAAGAAAGAATAAACAAAAGAATAAGAATAAAGAATAAAAGAAAAAGAATAAAAAAAAGTTAAAAAAAAAGCAAGCGGTGCTAGGAGGAGGTGGCTTAGGCACCGCATAAGCCACTAAAGAAGGATATATATATATATATATATATATATATATATATATATATATAAAGAAAGAAAAGAGAAACATAAGGGCCGTCGGAGAAAGAGAGAGGGAGATAAGAAAAAAGAAGAAGAAGAAGAAGAAGAAGGGGAGGAGGAGGAGGAGAAGCAAGGTACCATTTAGAGCAAGGGGAAAGTTACCAGCAGGTCGGTATTTTATTTTGGTTAATTAAATTTGATCTAAGGCATATTTTAGTGACTTAAAATTTAAGATTGAACTTACTGTAATTTAGGTTGAAAATATGGAGATTTATGGATTATTATAAAAAATATCTAGATTGTGTTCCTATTTTGGAGGACCAAATGATGTTCAAAAATAATGAATTAATTTAGATAAGGCAGGAAGATATTAAGGAGTAGGTTAGAGAAATAAATGAGTAAAGGAAAATTATTCAGCATAAAAAAAGTATCAAAATGTTGACCTAATTGAGTAAAATTTTGATATTGTGCAAAGTGTTGCATATATACTAAGATCATGTTATATTGCTATTTCATTTTAATCATGACCATATGTTTGTTGTTCTTAAAAGTTTTATACTTGAAATACTTGCATAAATAACATATAATTGATATAGAATGGCTACGGCCAATATGGTGATCGTTAAAAAGTTGTGCTAACAAACTTGGGCACGGAAAGTGCAAACAGTGATAAATTTTGCATTTGAGTCTAGAATGACATAAAAGTGTGCCGAATTGTGCATATTGCATATACGAATACATGGAATGTTCATTTGGTATAATTCATTCATAATACAAATATTTTTTTCTCGGTGACACATAATGACACGTAAAAGATTTTAAATGGTAACATTGGCCTATTCTACTTTAGTGGATATCAGAGTTAGATAAGGGTATAACATGTCATAGTTCTTAGCAGTATTGCACTAGAGAGTTGATCTTGAGACTACTGTGGGTACCTCAACGATTTGGCTAATTTAGAGCCTCACCACATATAGATAGACAGTTTAGGCGCCTAGTACTTATTTTTGTTAGCACTTGTAATTAGTTGCCTACATTCCCGTATCTAGCATTCGAGCCATTAATAAGTTATATGGGCTTAAAAATAAAATAAAGTTTTGCATATAGTTATTGTGACACATGTATTTGAAATTGAGAGATGCAAAACATATTTAACTGTTATATGATTACATATTGAATTTTGAGGCATAACAGGTAAAGATGGTTGGGATGAAGTTCATTAGATGTTAAATTAAGCATATTGTTATGTTATATTATATTGTTATGTTTTTTTATATACCCACTAAGCACGTAGCTTAGTGCATTGGTTGGTTCCTATGCACAGGTAAAAGACAATAGGGCAGTAGGATATTCATCCACTTATCCACAGCAACAGTAGCAGCTAAAGGAACACATCAGCTGGTATACCCAGAGTTTTGACACTATATGAAATTACTAAATTTTGGCATGTACATAGAGTTTTAAGTAATCAGATAATATATAGTTTGGTCCTATGAATTAGATTGCTATAAACATATTTAATGTGATGAGATGCTTGTGTTGAGATGAAATTGCAAAATTTTATAACAAGTTTAAAAGTAAAAGTTTGAGGGCCCTTATATATAGGAGAAACTCTGTCCAATTTTAAATCTAATCAAGTTAATAGGTTATAAAAAATGAAACATTATTTAAAAAAATTTATGCACAAGATAAGTATGTATAATAAGGTAGAGAATAGATAAAGGCAATTAAGTGGCGCATCCTACTCGGGTCTTTATTAGTCTGGGTAGGGGGTGCTACAGTTCTTGGTATTAGAGCACGGTACAATCCTATAATATAATTAGTATTAGAGTCTGTGTACATGCCAAAATGTGTCAAAACTATAATGTGATTCTGATGTAGATCTATATTTGGATTTTTGTGTTATAGTTAAGATGGACTCAAGATCTCAGCGAGCGATAGAGGGGGAGGCATAAAGCAGCAGTAGCAGCTAAAGGAATACATTAGCTGGTATACCTAGAGTTTTGACACTATATGAAATTACTAAATTTTGGCATGTACATAGAGTTTTAAGTAATCAGATAATGTATAGTTTGGTCTTATGAATTAGATTGCTATAAGCATATTTAATGTGATGAGATGCTTGTGTTGAGATGAAATTGCAAAATTTTGTAACAGGTCTAAAAGTAAAAGTTTGAGGGCCTTTATATATAGGGGAAACTCTGCCCAATTTTTAATCTAATTGAGTTAATAGGTTATAAAAAATGAAATACTATTTAAAAAAGTTTATGCACAAGATAACTATGTATAATAAGGTAGAGAATAGATAAAGACAATTAAGTAGCGCATCCTACTCAGGTCTTCATTAGTCCAGGTAGGGGGTGCTATAGTTCTTTGTATTAGAGCACGATTTAGAAGATCCTATAATATAATTAGTATTAGAGTCTATGTACATGCCAAAATGTGTCAAAACTATGATGTGATTCTGATGTAGATCTGTATTTGGATTTTTGTGTTATAGTTAAGATGGACTCAAGATCTCAGCGAGCGATAGAGGGGGAGGCAGAGAGTCATGCCCCTCTTGAAGCTGCTGAACCAGAGAGTGTTGCACCTACACATAATGCAGCTAGACCAGGGCAGGATACCTTCTTTCAACAATTAATTGATGTGTTAAGGCAAGTGACAGGAGCAACACCTTTAGCACATATTGTAGTACATGCACCTTCTAGACCCCCTATGGATAAACTCCGAAAATATAGAGCTACAAAATTTAGAGGCAGGATGGAGGATGATGACTCAATAACAGAATATTGGCTGGAAGGTACAGAAAGAGTGTTAGAGATGTTACAATGCACTCGAAGGGATATTATGATTTGTGCAGTCTCCCTACTAAAAGAGGCGGCATATCAGTGGTGGCAAACCACATCACAACTAGTCAAAGCTGAGTAGAGAACATGGGAGATTTTCTAGCTGAGTTTAAAAAGAAGTATATTGGGGATATATATGTAGAGGAAAGAAAGAGGGAGTTTCTTTATTTGAGGTAGGGAAGGCTATCAGTCGGGGATTATGAAAAAGAGTTTATGAGACAGAGTCGCTATGCACCAGAGATTGTTCGTACAGAAGAGGCCCACTGCAAGAGGTTTGAACAGGGCTTGCATAATGAAATCAAATTGCATTTGATGGCTTAGAAAATTTGAGACTTTCCTGATTTGGTGAATGTAGCTCTAGGCATAGAGCAAGTTAGGGCTGCTGAACAGAGTAAGCTATAGAGAGGCCCATAAAAGAGGGGACAAGGGCAAGCACAAGCATAGTCTTCAGCTTCCCCGACATTCAGTAAAAGTATAAAGGGGTCCAACAATCTGGGAAAGGAAAGACACAGGGATAGAGCCAGCAAAGGCAATTCCTAGATAAATTTAACAGACCAGGGTCATCAGCCACATCTATAAGAAGCACAAGGAGTTCCTGCAAGGGATCTTATCCAGCATGTGAGCATTGTGGTAAATGACACCCAGGGGAATGTTGGAAAGTAATAGCAGCTTGCTTTATTTGTGGCTCTACTGATCATTATAAGAGAGATTATCCCGGAGCTCAAGAGTTGCCACCATCAGAGCTCTTGGGGAAAGATCTTCCCCAACAGCAGGGAGAGACAGAGGTAGAGGAAGAGGAGATGTAGTTACTACACTTAGCTAGAGAGCACTAGGTGTAGTAAACAAAGGGGACACCAGGGTTCCAGCTAAAGGTTATGCACTAAGGGATAGGGAGGAGGAGGACTCACCTGATGTAATCATAGGTGCCTTCTCAATACTTGGTAGAAATGTATATGCATTTATTGACCCTAGATCTACTCATTCCTATGTATGTATTCCTATTGAACACGATGGGGAATCTAGGGTAGATACTCTAGAGTATGATATAGTGGTAACTAATCTCTTAGGCCACAATGTAGTGGTGAGTAGGTTGTATAGAGATTGCCCTATAAAGATACATGGTAGTGTTTTTCCGAATGACTTAATAGAGTTACCATTTAGAGAGTTTGATGTTATATTAGGTATGCATTGGTTATCAAGGCATCGGGTGATAGTGGACTACAGGCTTAAGAGAGTTATTCTAAAAACAACAATCGACAGTGAAGTAACCATAGTGGGAAAAGGAGAAGGTTACCTTCACAATGTGATATCAACTACCATGGCAAGGAAATTAATCAAAAAGGGTTGTGCAGCGTATCTGGCATGTATTCTTGAGGCCAAAAAGGAAGGCTTTGATATCAACCATATACACACAATATGTAATTACATAGACATATTTCCAGAAGATTGTCGGGGTATACCACCTGACAAAGAAGTGGAATTTGTTATAGAGGTGGTACCTAGTACTGCACCTATATCCATTACTCCATACAGGATGGCTCCTGCAAAATTAAAGGAGCTAAAAATACAATTATAGGAGTTACTCGACAAGGGGTTTATCCCCCCCATTGTGTCACCATGGGGCGCACCAGTGCTATTTGTTAAAAAGAAGGATGGTACTATCAGATTATGTGTAGATTATAGACAATATGTCTCTATCACTGAGGCAATAAGCTCCATGATGTCATATTTTTCCTTGCAAGTGATGTATTTGAGGTCATTGCCAATGCACTCCTCCCTGGCAGTGGATTAGCTTGATATATCAAACAAATTGCTTAATAATTCCAACTTATCAGAAAATTGACGAGTGACTCGAGTGATTGAACCAAAATGATAAATAATTTATTTATTTTTATTGTTTAATAAAGAAGGTAGATGGGCGAATAACTGGCAGCCTTTCGTCACTATGAAGAACCAAAATCTTCATTCATTTGGCAGTGAATTTGGTAAAAAGAGTCAAAGAGAGAGAGAAGTAGGCTGATATTTTTGGACTGACAAAAGGCCCTAAAGGCGATTAAAATATGCTGAGAGTTTGGATGGACTTAGGCCACAAACAACTGGTACTAGCCCAATACCTTGATAAATAATGGGTGCAATAGGAATCTCAACCCAACCCTTAATTATTCTTCATAAACCATGATCCCTCTCCCTTCACTCATTTGGCTGGTGCAACGGTCTTTAAACTAGAGGCATGGAAAGTGTATAGTTCGACATGAATATGGCAATCAAATTCTAAGCGACCTAAGTCATGTTCAAAGATGGACTAGGGGATATCTAAAATAGAGGAAGATTCTAGTTCTTCAAGGATAGAAATATGATGTTCAGGAAGGGATACAGAGGGATTTTTTCAGTTGGGAAAGCTTCATTTGATGGGTTTTGAGAAATTATGGCCTCCCTACAACTAGAATCAGAAGAAGAATGATGTGAAGAAGATGAAGACATTGCAAGGGATATGGAATTATTTGGAAATCTCTAAATCTTATATGAACAGTAGCTTTAGAGAAAGAAAATGGCAAAGAGAAAAAGCAAGCATGAAAGAAAAAGGATGAGCAAAAGTGAGAACTGGAGTAATGACTTCCTCTATTTAGCTGCATGAAACCCTAACGAGCGTAATGAGCCATTCTCTTTTAGAACCTTCCAACATGGTGTCATTTGGGAGAACTCATTAATGTAGAATGATAGAAGCGACTTCACACTAGAGACCCTTCTGTGCACACATGTGTCAGTTCGAAGAGTAATCATCGCACTCCATTAATTGCCCAATGGCTAGAATCACATGGCTTCATGACTGAACCATGAATCAATATGATACAATTCTCTAGAATATCTCTAACAGATTTGTCATTTAGAATTTTAAATAGTTTGGCAACTAGAATTTCATTTGCCAAGATATAGCCCATAGCTCAGTACACTTAGACCAAGGCATATCCAAAAGGAAAAGATCAAAAATCAAGAAAAAAAAAACATATTCCTCTTTTGTGGTTAGGATTAATGTAAAGTGAATCATTCTTTGAGATAAACAACTCATATGAGGTTTCCCTGAAACTTTTGCAATAATTGAAGTTCATATTAAGTCTCCATAATTAATATATTTACAAGTGAATCCAAAGTTTTAATTAGTTTTATAATTTGGACCCAACTACTTCTTCAAGTTTATGCAATTTTATCATTCGGGCCCTAGTCTACCTACATGTTTATGCAATTTTATCATTCGGAGCCCAGTCCATCTTTAAGTTTATGCAATTTTATTACTCGGACCATAATCCATTTACATATTTATGTAATTTTATCATTCGGTATCCTAGTCCACCTACGTGTTTATGCAATTTTATCATTCAGACCTTAGTTTATCTTTAATTTTTGTGATTTTAGTCAATCAGATCTCAGTCCATGTTATAAGTTTTTATAATTTAAGTATTCAGACTTTATCCTTCTGCCATGTTCTATGAATTTTACCATTCATAATCTTTTACATTTTAGCAAATCTTATTTTGTTCATCTTTTGTATTTTAGCATATGGGCCTATTCCATTTGTCTATCATTCAGTCTTAGCTTCATCCCACTTATTAATGAATCTTATTTAAACTTCAATCAGTTTAAATCTCAGTTCTTTGCATTTTTATTCCTTTCGAACCAATATTAAAATTTAAATTTCTAGCAATTTTATCCCTTTCGGGCCATTATCTAATTTAAAAATTTATGCAATTTTATCAGTTTTGGGCCAATGTGCAATTTAAATTTCTGTGTATTAAATTTCTATGTTTACTGCTTTTGAGCTTCCCTCCGCCTAAGTTAAATTTCATTGCCTTCGAATTGATATCCAATTTAAATTTTCACATTTACTATTTTCAAGCCCTGGTCCACTCAAGTTAAATTTATCGTTTTTAGATCGATATCCAATTTAAATTTCCACATTTACTACTTTCAGGCCTGCTCCACCCAAGTTAAATTTTATCGCTTTCGGATCAATATCCAATTTAATTTTCACATTGACTGCTTTTAGGCCTGCTCCATTCAAGTTAAATTTTATCACTTTCATATTTTGATATCCAATTTAAACTTTCGGTTTACTACTTTCAGGCCTCGCTCTGCCCAAGTTTAAATTCTATTGCTATCGGACTAATATCCAATTTCAATTCCTGCAATTCATTTCGCATTAGGAAATCCAACTTTAAGTTTCTAAGTCTTAGATTTTAGCATTTCTCCTTCTTCAATTTAGTTAATGGACCCAGTCTAGTTTAAATTCTTACACTTTTGGACCATATCCATTTAAATTTGTATGCTTATTTGTTTTGGTTCTCATTAGGCTCATATACATTTCCACTCACTTAATCCTTGCAATTCTTCCGAAATAATGTTTTTCAGTTTCAATTGTTTCATCCGTCCAAAATATGTATCTACATATTTATGTGTTACCTATTTAGAAGAAACTTTAAAATACTTTTTTCTTTCCTTCTAAAAGAAAACATGTAAAGAGGGGCAAGTTGTTGCAAAGGTTTTTTTTTTTTTTTTTTATTTTTTTTTTTTTTATTTTTTTTTTCAGGCACGAGCAAGACTCTTATCAAAGTGAAAATGAGGAGTCTCCATTCTAATTTTATGAAAAATTAGAGAAAACCATTTTATTTTTGATAAGGCATAAAAAACTTCTTAGAGATTATGGATTCAGGGTTCTTATATGCACGAGGAAGGTGTTAGGCACCTCGCAACATCCCAAAAGGGCATGTGGATTTTAATATTGTGCTTCTAATGATAAAATGACATCAAAATAGGTGTTTAAATCATGTTATCAATTCCTTGTTATTTGACTAGGTAATTAACATTAAGATTGTGCTCAAGAACTCATCAATGTATCACTTATAGAATGATTAATCACATCAATGAATAATCAATTTCAAAGTGAATTTGACTCCATTATTTGATGTTATTTGATATCATTTTATGAAAACATTTTGTAATGATTAATTTTGAATCTAGCAAATGGTTAAATAGTAATATTAGGCTTTACTAGATTATAAAATTGCCTACAGATTATGAAATAGAAATTGGGTATTATAGGTTTCATGAAGAAAATATGAAGGGAAACTTTTAAACAAATAAAATTTTATTTTGTTCCTTTTCTAGTTGTCAACATAATAGCGTCTCCGAAACGACAAATAAGTTTAAGTTATTTCGCATGATTGCATGTGTATTTTTCATATTTTACGTTTTCTTGTATTGTTTTTTGTTAGAAAAGTTTTGAGTAAGAATTCAAGTATTGGATTGGATATGACTTCAAATGTGTACAGAAAAGATCAAAATTTGGCTAAGAATGGAAAGCCAGGATGAGTCGTAACCACGACTCTTAGGCACACCGGCGTGATGCATGCATGAAGTCTAGCAATAACTACATAGTACAGTCGCGGGTGCGACTCCAGTGTTCGCGGGTGCGAATCGTTCCTCTAGAATCTAGAAATTGCCTATTTTCTAGAGAGTTGTGTTGCTTCAACAAAACACTTTGAAAGCACCTGCCAAAAGCCGGATAAACCACCATTTTGGCCAGCCAATCATCTTCAAAATTGTTCTGCTATCCTTTCCTATAAATACCAGTCATAAAAGGAAGAAAGGGGAAGAGATTTTACAGCACCAAAAATCAGAGAAAAACACTTAGGAAAAGTTGATTATCATGACTTGTTTTTGTTCGTGCCAGAAACGTATCAAGGAGTTCCTTAAGGTGTGACGTCCTCTCGAGGCTGGAGTTTGATTTCTTTTATCTTCTCTTGTTTATTAAAACTTCTTGTATGTTGTTTTTCGTTATTCTCTACTCGGTATTCTCAATGAAAGTTTCTTTGAATTTATCTTTTGATTCTTTGTTGAAATCTAATTTGCTGGTTATATTTTCATAAGGAAATAATCCAGTTAAATCAAAGAGATAGAATTTATTTAAACGCAGTAAATGTTTTAAGTAAGTTGCATGTTGAATCGTTAATGAAGTTTATCGAAAATTAATTCTAACTTATTGCAATAATCAAAGGACAAGATTTAGGATTAATCTTTGATAAAATAAGGCATTTGATGTATGTAGAAATACATATAAAAAAATAGAGTAATCCTATACCGGAAGGTTGGATTATATTTTACCGAGTGCATTTAAAGAAACACTTATTGCATGAATACATGTTTTGTTTAAAAAGAAGAACATCTTAGGCATGATCAATAATCCTAAGTAGGTTGCTGTAACTCTTATTTAATTAGGTTAATTAGTATATTTGGTTTAAGTAGAAGTAGAATTATAAAATTAATTTGTAATGTTATATTGTTGTAAACATAAATGTTAGGAATAAGTAGCCAGTGGACATAACTCGTTTCTCGTGGGAACGATCCATATACTTGTGGGTAAATCAAGCAACAAATTTTTGGCACCGCTGCCAGGGAACGGTGTTTGTCATTAGCGCAAAATTCTTATGTGTGATTTACAACGTTTTATTTTTATTGTTATTGTTATTTTTATTTTTATTTTTAGATTTTTTTCCTTTAAAGGAAAGCCAACACAAGGCTTGAAGGGTCTAACATGTTTATTTATGTATGAAGGAAAGAAGATTGGTTTTCAAGTCATAAATAATTGCTTAAATAGCTTCTATTTTCAGTGGAGCGATATTCGCGACAGCGACAAAATCAACTCGCGTGTGCGATACAAGTACAAAGAAAAGCAGAAGGTTTGGAGAGTTATTCACGACCGCGCCAAAAACCACTCATGTGAACGATATAAGTACAAAGAGAAGCAGAAGGTTTAAAACCATTCCTCGCAATCGCGACATAGAAATTCGCGAGCGCAACTGCCTAATAATAATTTTTTTTAAACTGATTCTCTATCATATCACCCAATTAACCCTTGTATTTCTTCAACCAACCCAAAAAGTGACCGTTCAACATTAATTATTCGACTCTTCCTCTATAAATACAACTCCTTTCTTCCAAAACACAAAGAAAAATCTTCATATTCTCTTCCTCTACATTCCAGAACATAACCCGCTTCATCTATTTTTCCATTCTTTTATTATTCTTCTATTTTCTTTCTTTGTATCTCAAGCCAAACTCCCATCCCTCTGTAATCATGCCATTCAAAAGGAGAGCTAACAAGAAGACAAGTGTTTCATCTTCTTCGGCACCACAATGGAAAGACCTCGCTTCAAAATACAAGGCGATGTTTCCTATTTACACAGAAGAGGAAGGAGTGCGATTTGAACGTCTAATGTAGTCAAGTTTCACGGGTATTTATATTCTTGATCACAGTTTCTAACGAAGTACTGGTATCTTAGAGAAAGTAGAAGAATATTTAAGGATTATTAATTTTGAGGAATATAATAGATTGAGGATTCTTGACACTGCTAATATTAGTCTAGAGTTTTTAACTTCTCTTGAATGGGTAGATGAAAGAAGATTTGCCATTAAATTCAGAAATAAGGGGGAGGAATTAACTTTAGATTATGAAAAAATGAATTGTTGGTTAGGTTTTCCCACAACTAGATTTACTTTTAAACTGACAGGTTGGAAGGCTGCCACGATTTGGGAACAATTAACTGGGCAACCAACTTTCAATGCTAAAAATGCTGGCAATAGATGGATAAAAGACGGAAGCCTGTTATATTTTCATAAGTATATTTGCTATGCTTTGTTTAGACAGGTGGAAGCCACCAAAGTCCAAACAAAGGATTTGTTTCTTTTAGAATGTGTTTTGTAGGAAAACAGTGTTGATGTGATGGGGATTATTTTTTATGCACTCTATATCGCATCCCGTCATCAAGGCAAATCTACATTGGGGGTAAGTAGCATGATGCCTATCCTTACACGTGTTGCCCGAATGCCTATACCACCCCACCATGAACAGCCAACGGCTGATATTCGGTACATAGGGGGTGTATTCTTGAAATGGGCTGGATTAGTAGATGAAATCAAAGAAGGTGACAATATTGTCTATCAATGGAAGACATGGGAGCAACGTGTCGGGTTGAGTGAGGGTGATGAGGGGACTATTCACGACAATAGGGCGGTAAATAGGAGATCTGACAGAGGCAAGGCAAAAGTAACATCTTCTACTCAAGAGCAAGAAGAGGAGGAAGAAGTTATCGGGTGGAGGAAAGTATTAGACCATGTTGACTCATTGCAAGAAACACAGGAGACCTTACAAGTACAAGTAACAAAAATGGATAAGAAACTGGATAAAATTCACAAGGAGCAGAAGAGCATGTCAAGGAAGTGGATGTCTTACTTTCGTAAGAAGAATATTGAGTTCACGCCGCCTCCTCCGGATTCTTCGAAGGATTGAGGGTTTTTTTGTAACCAATCTCTTTTATTTTTAATATTTGTGTTTTGTTTTTGTTTTTGAGTGAATGCATGTTCTTCTCCTGTTTTCTTTTCTTCTCCAACACACAATGGGAACACTATGTTTCTTAAGTGTGGGGGAATTGATAGCGTCGCCGAAACGACAAATACATTTAAGTTATTTTGCATGATTGCATGTGTATTTTTCATATTTTACATTTTCTTGTATTGTTTTTTGTTAGAAAAGTTTCAGGTAGGAATTCAAGTATTGGATTGGTTATGGCTTCAAATGTGTACAGAAAAGATCAAAATTTGGCTAAGCATGGAAAGTAAGGATGAGTCACGACTGCGACTCTTAGGCATGCCGGCGCGATGCATGCATGAAGTCTAGCAGTAACTACATAGTAAAGTCGCGGGCATGACTCTAGTGTTCGTGGGCGCGACTCGTTCCTCCAGGAGCCAAAAACTACCTATTTTCCAGAGAGTTGTGTTGCTTCAACAAAACCCTTTGGAAGCACCCTCCAAAAGCCAGATAAACCACCATTTTGGCCAACCAATCATCTTCAAAACTGTTCTGCTATCCTTTCCTATAAATACCAGTCATAGAAGGAAGAAAGGGGAAGAGATTTTACAGCACCAAAAATCAGAGAAAAACACTTAGGAAAAGTTTATTATCATCACTTGTTTTTGTTCGTGCCAGAAACGTATCAAGGAGTTCCTCGAGGTGTGATGTCCTCCCGAGGTTGGAGTTTGATTTCTTTTATCTTCTCTTGTTCATTAAAACTTCTTGTATGTTGTTCTTCGTTATTCTATACTCAAAACAACATTGTAATGTCGGTATTCTCAATGAAAGTTTCTTTGAAGTTATCTTTTGATTCTTTGTTGAAATCCAATTTGCTGGCTATGTTCTCATAAGGAAATAATCCAGTTAAATCAAAGAGATAGAATCTATTTAAATGCAGTAAACATTTTAAGTAAGTTGCATGTTGAATCATTAACTTAGTTTATCGAAAATTAATTCTAACTTGTTCCAATAATCAAAGGACAAGATTTAGGATTAATCTTTGATAAAATAAGGCATTTGATGTATGTAGAAATACATATAAAAAATAGAGTAATCCTACACTGAAAGGTTGGATTATATTTTACCGATTGCATTTAAAGAAACACTTATTGCATGAATACACATTTTGTTTAAAGAGAAGAACATCTTAGGCATGATCAGTAATCCTAAGTAGGTTGCTGTAACTCTTAATTAATTAGGTTAATTAGTATATTTGGTTTAAGTAGAAGTAGAATTAGAAAATTAATTCGTAATGTTATATTGCTGTAAACATAAATGTTAACAATAAGTAGCCAGTGGACATAACTCGTTCCTCATCGAAACGATCTTTTTATTACTACGTTGCGATCCGTATACTTGTGGGCAAATCAAGCAACACAACACAAACCCAAAAAAGGATTCATTTATTTCCTAAAAAGTAAGGAAAACAGTGGAATACCCAACTCATTCTCCATTAGTCTCATCATTGGATTTCAAGCAAGTAGATGATGAATCATATAATTTTGAAAATGCAATAATAAATAAAACAGGATAAGAATAATGGAAGATCAAAGACCCATTATTAATAGAGTAATGTGCAAGAGATCTACATTTTACTTGGTGTTCATTAATCTATATTATTGCAAGTGGTTGAAGAGGGAACAATAACTAATCTCAGTAGATTCGTACAAAGATGAGCAGGAAATAAGTTGAGATGCTATGAAGAGATTGCACGAATGAGAAACTCTTTTAAAACACGAAATTCTCATGAGAGTAAAAATTATTGTGAATGAGAATATAATTGCTCGTCCTTTAGAATAAAAATTTCCATCTCTTGAGAATAATAATTGTTGTTCGTATTATATTTTATTTGCAAGTATTTATAGGGTTTCTTGGATATGAGATGAAAGGTCCAAATCAAAAGCGATCTAAGTACTAAGAATGAAAGTGATGAAGCAGTTTGATCCCACAACCCTTATGCTTTGGATGTTGATCCTATGGCAGGCTTCAAAGTGTCATATTCTACTACCTTCCATTCTGATCATATGGTTAGACATTACAATGCAATTTTGGAGGGCTGAGATGGATAATGTCTAATTTGTTTTATTTGTTTCAATTTAGCGGTCAGTGATTATTCTCATAATACAAATGATGGGAAGAGATCATTCACCTTTATTTCATTACATGACATGATAATAAAACATGCTTATTTGGTAAACTAATACCAAGGTATTACAAAGGTGAGTTAAAGAAAGGTTGATTACACGGGGCTAACAAATCGAAGCTTGACCCCCAATTGGATGATCCAGCAGACTAGGTATGAATGATAAAATGTATAGGAATTGTTTGGTGAGTTATTACGTGAGAATGTGCTTCTGATTACTTGGTAAACCTCGAATTTTGTATTCAGTAAAGTGATCACTCAGTAAATTGGGACAGATAGTTTTTCGGTTATCTTTAAGGATAAGAATATATGAGGTATTGAGCATTTTAATTAATTATTTATTTCTATATAATGTTCGGATAAAATACAATGTCTACAATGGTGGTTTCCATGCCTTTGGTTTTCTTTCATAAGCTCCGACTCATCAAACTTCTTATTGATAACTTTTAGCATATTAAAAAGATTCATGAATATTGTGCTCATCTCAATAATTGTCTTGCTTGAATTCATCTTAAATAAGTCATAATAATGAATGATGATATTTGCCTTTAATTCCTTGACTTGATTTATAAGTTCATATATAACTTATAGCTTGTCTCATATCTCCTTAGCCATTTGACATCATGAAATACAATTATATTAGTTATTGTCAAGTAAGAAATGCAATATATAAATAGCTTTAGCATTAGTGAAAATTTTCTTCTAATCATTGTCATCATATTCTATTTCTACTTTAAAAAGTCTTACGCCTCTTTGGCTATCTTTATATAGGCTTAAAAAGACTATCTCTAGTTATTTTCGGTACATCAATATTGATTAAATAAACTTTCCAATTCTAGTGCAAAAATATTTATTGAATTGTATAAACTAGCCATTTGGAGATCACTCTAAGGTTATTAAGCCTTAAGCAAGAAAGACTAGCTTTCATACTAATTTGTTGCTCTAATATATAATCCAAGAAAAGGTGAATTGTTTCATACTAGCTTTCATAAACACAATATGAATAAATAAAATGCAATACATTGAAGAGAGCATAGTTTAGAGATATTGAACTCTATGATTTTATAGTTGTTCTACTCCAACTAGCCCATGCTCTCTTAAAGATGCATTTTGTGTCTTCACTTGACTATCTTCTCTTTTCACTATCAAGATAAAAAGTCTTTTATAATAGTAAGATTTCACTAGATGCTTGCAATCCCTTCACAAATATTTTCCCTTACACTCAATCCTTTCAAACTTCTATAGGTGTTTAATACCTTAATAAATTGCATTGAAGATTTAATTTTTCACTCAAATAAAAAAAAAAAAAAAAAACTATAAGGATGAGAGAATAGATTTGCTAGTGAAACACAATAAAAGAACATTGAACATTTAGAATAAAAGCTATATAATAAATTTAGTTTCTTAGAATTTTCAGCTTTTCAATGTAACTTGAAAGACATTCATTGATTTCAATCTATCTTGTGTTGCCTTTAAAAAGGTTTATTTGTAATCCTCTTTAATAAAATAATGGATAGTATCACTTCATATTACCTATCAAGAACTTTTACACAAAACATGAAGTAATATTAGATTTTAGTTCAAATTTATTATCATCAAAATCAATACTCATTTTGAGATATATTGTTAACAATATGTGTGATAATAAGAATTTGACATAAATTTCAAGCTAATATAATAAAATTTATTATAATAAATATGTACAGTATATTATTACTTGTTTTAAGACAAGCTGAGGTGGAAAGGGTAAATTAAAATGAAAATCTATTAAATATATGAGCTCATAAAATCATTATTAAGTATAAATTACCTTTGTAATTGATAATTTGTAAAAAAAAAAAAAAAAATCTATGCCATTTATTACTGTTTGTATTCTATATTTGATTGATTGTGATCTAATTTAGTAAATTAATGGTATAACCATCAACAACAATAATGAGCAGAAAATTGCAGAGAGTATTTGTTTTCCTATCTTGTTTCCATATGCTTGACAAAATGTCCAAAATACCCCCACTTCCCTCAGATCTAATCCTCATTCTCATTAAAAGCATTACAGTGTAGCAAATGTGATTTAACACAGAATTTGGGTAATAAGAAAAAATATATATATACACTATAATGTATGTTGCACACATTGATGTGGCCCCACTATTACTGCAACTGAGAATAGTGATGGGCATATATTATCAAGAAGCCTTTCTCCTACTGCTTGTGGAGAACATTGGGTTGTTTAGCTTCGGCAAGCATATGGACAACTTCTCTCATGGTTGGCCTCTCTACACTTTGTTCTTGAACACATAGCATAGCTACGAAGAAGACCTGCATTGCTTCATTTAGGGTAATATCAGTAA
>CAOGCB012182726.1:0-12419 GCA_948266635.1 Cnidoscolus chayamansa | reverse complement strand
TGTCTAGAAGCTATTGTTATTAGGAGTATATTTTGAGCTAGGCAGTTCAAATTTTTGTTACAGATTTTATTGATCTCCAAAATAATAAATAGTGGTTAAACCTTTGTTATGATTTATCTTGTTGTCGAGTCCAAAAAGTATTTCAGACATCTTGTAAGATTTCAGATGATTTTTGCCATCTGCTGAAACACAGGCATGCTGTGAGTGCGATCTTTTGATTCTTACATGAAAAATTCTGGGACATTGTGTCTCATGTTGCTACTAAACAAACTAGGAATTGATTAAAATGGGTTCAATAGGCAAGTGCTCTTTTCCCAGAGATGAATCTGGGGCAGGGGCATAAATCCTGGTCTGTGAGAGACGATAATAAATTTTCGTTTTATTACAATATCCAGTTACATAAAATCGACCATAAAGTTCACTTTATTTAATTATTTGAAAATATAAATAATTTTAATTTGTGCATTTAACGACTCTGGTTTTCTTGGCAAACTAAAAAAGCACAAATTACGTAAGGATGCAAAGCTATCAACTGTTTCAAAAAAAGAACTTAAAAGAAAACCTAAAACGCCGTTGCCGGGGATCGAACCCGGGTCACCCGCGTGACAGGCGGGAATACTCACCACTATACTACAACGACATTGTTGAAACTTAATAAACAAATGGTTTAAGGAAGTTAGTTGGGAAGAAATGGCAATTACCTTGAAACTAGATTGGATGTGGAGAAAGCGGTCCCAAATGCTGGATGACATGGCTGCGCTGCACTTTTCTAGCATAAATACCTCATTAGCGAATACATTAGAGAGGAACTTACAGAAGAAAGTACAAAACCCTCAACAAAAAAATAACCATATATAACGCGAAGAATACAAGAGAAAAAAAGGAAAAGAGAGAAAGAAGAAGAGTGATGCCTAACAAATAAAAGAAAAAGGAAGTTGGAAGGTGGTACAGCCCAAACGAAAACGACAGCATTCTGTTTCATAAAACGGTGTGCAACGTCGATCGAAGGTGAGAGCCAGCGAGAAGCTAAATTGGACTAGCTGAGTTGTTCATTTTGATTGGAGAGTTTTTAGCTGTTAGTGAGCTGTTGATATTAATTATATCAAAGTATTTTGTTTTATTTAGATATAAAATCTATTATTACAAGCAAACTGGTGGCCTAATATGCTAGATAGTACTTATATAGGATCAATAATTTTACAGTTTAATTCTGTTTTGAAAAAAAAAAATTTATTTATGATATTATTATTTATTTTATAATATTATCTTATTGTTATATTGTTATTAATCTAAAGGTCTTCCCAAATCAAGGGTTTACAGGTTAATTAAATTTGCCCATTTTATTCCATTCCCTCATCCTTGTTAAGCATTTCTTGACAATATCTTTAAGCTTCACGGACTTCCTCAGACAATCTCTAATGATCGAGAGATTCAATTTTCTTAAGTGAATTTTGGAAGGAGCTATTCTAATTACAGGGTGTTTACCTCCATTATTCCACTGCATGTACAGATGGCCAAACAAAGGTGATAGATCACTGCTTTGAAACTTATCCAGGAAATGCCTTTTCGCTGGTCTTCTTGGTTGCCACTTGCTCAATCTTAGTGTAATACATCTTTTCACTTTGCCGTCAAGATATCTCTCTTTCAAGCTTTATATGCCATTGAATCGCCACTTAACGCATTCCTTAGTTTCTACCTGATTCTTCGATTGAGGTAGTTGGTGTTTTTTACGAAGCAGGGAGGACACTAGCCTTACTTGAACACCATTTGACCAGGATTGCCTATCGAATGAAACAACAAGCTCAAAACACACAGAGCTGGTAAACAGTTCATGGTGGAAGATTTGGTTTTGTTCAAGTTGCATCCTTACTGACAACTTAAGTCTTACAAGGGGCATTCATAAGTTTCAGCCAAAATATTTTGGGCCTTTTCCTGTTCTTGACCGAGTTGGCAGTGTTGCTTATAAAACTCCAGCTTCCTGTAGATGTTCAAATACATAATGTCGCCCGTTTCTTTAGTTAAACCAGCCACTGCACTTGTTCCTTCTTCTCCAGTATTGGCTAGCAATTGTTCCACTCATGTTTTTCCTCTGGCTACTTTGGACAGGCGGATATTGCTGCTGCTACTCAGCTTCTAGTGCATGGGTAGAATTCCACTCCAACTGGTGCTTCTTGAGAATTTGTAGACGACCTTCACTTGTGGTTTCCAGATTTCTTCTTCCCCTATGACAGGGATGTCGACAGAGTGGAGAGGGAGGGGAGTATAGATACTGCCCAAAACCAAAACGCCAACGTCTCGTTTAATGAAACAATGAGTAATATTGATTGAAGGTGGGAACGCGCGAAAAGCTGAACTAGCTGAGATTTATGTCAACATTTGAAAAGTTTCTTATGAAATCTAAGTTGAGGTAGCTAGTAAAAGGCTGAGGAAAAAGGGAAATGTAGTAATATAATGTGAATATAATTTATCATATATGCTCACGTTAACAAATAATCAAACAATGATGATGGATATAATTTATCATGACAAGATCACGTTAACAAGTAATAAAAAAAGGACACTCCCATATTTCTCTTTTGGGAACCAGGTAAGGTATATCAATTTTACAACAAAATTGGTAGGATTTATCCTACTCAATGCTTTTCAACTATGCAAACAAATATCAGCCTAAAAATGGCAAAGCAGCATCACAAAATGGCGAACCCAAAAATTTCGCCATTCCATGATTTCACTCAATAAAGGTTTCCTAACTACGTATGTATCCCCATCTATGCTCATTGCTGCTGGGGCATGTCTCGCTTCTTTATCTCATGTAATCACAAAATGGTATCAGTATTTCCCATATGGGAAATCATTTTGTGTATGTAGAGCACTAAATTTTAGAGCTCATGATCATGATCAGAAACCATGCAACATCTGCGATTGTGATAGTCAGGATCAGGATGTCTGTGATGCTGAACATGATGGAAATTGCATTTGTTTTGGATCATCATCCATGCTTTCTTTGTACTGAATCCTTCGAGAATTAAATTGTGGAACTTCCAAAGAAAATAATCTCTTGAAAAATTCATATGATGCAAAGAATAATGCTCCTTGAGACACATACATAACCAATCTTGGAATTAATCCCCTGATCACGGAAATAACAAGAATAATTGTCAAGCTTGATTTATAATGCCCATAAACCGAATTTTACCACATTTCAAACAGAAATGTAAAAGATACTTGAAAAACTAAAGCCAATTTGCAAAGAGAATTTCGATGGCTATGTAAAATCTTAAAAGCTCCCACTTATTCTGCCATTTCAATCTTCTGATACAATATGACATAGTATCTCACATCATGATAACAGTCTCTTTTTTTTCTTGAAAAAAAAAATCTAAAATTGCTCTGTTTTTATAATTTGTTGGTTTACAAATTTTGTTGGTTTCAGAATGTAAACATGAAATAATTTGTTTTAAATGAAAACGTGCAGATCAAGTAACCCATACCTGTAGAGGCCCTTCAAACCTTCCTTCTTCCCTATTTCTTTAAGGGCATGAAACACACTGTCATATTGGCTCATCGAACCAGGAATCTGCCAGAAAGCCAACCCATTATGGAAAAAACAAAAAAGATTATAGCTGCCTAGAAGGCAACATACAGGGAATAAATAGTTAATTTAATAGCACAACTCTGTAAGGTGGGTGCTCGGTTTGGGTTAGGATAGAAGAAGAAGAAGAAGAGGAAGAATAGATAATTTAGGAGAAAATTTAGAGAATGAGAAGATAGAATTTAGCTCATAAATTTCATATCATTCTCCGTACAGCTTTCTACTTAATATACTAGTAGAAATTCTAGAGTTTTCTGCCTAACAACTTCTCAAAAATCTTCTCTCATTCTGTTATTCCCTACCTTAACAACTTTTAACAACTTTTGCCAACTCATTTATTTAGTTATGCCTATTGTATGTAACAATATCTTCCCATGAGAGTCTTCTTGTCCCCAAGAAGACTGGAAATCTGGAAACTGGCTTGTAATAAAGTTGAAATCCTCCCAAGTGGCATCTTCTGATGGTAGATGAAGCCATTTGATCAATCCCTACAACACCCTCCTTCCTTCCCTTAGGATTGTTCGAGTCTTGAGTACCTGCTCCGAGAAAATCACCACTGAATCTTATTGAAATTGAGGAAGATTCTGAATAGCAACCTCATGTTCACCTAGTTTCTTCTTGAGATGAGACGCGTGAAATACTGGATGTATGCTTGTGTGAGAGGGAAGCTATAACTTGTAAGAAACTGATCCCACCTTTGTCAGAACTTGAAATGGTCCATAAAACAGTGCAGAGAGCTTCCAACGTTTTCTCAATGCTAAGGAGGATTGCCTGTATGGTTGGAGCTTCAAGTAAATCCAGTCACCTACTTCATATCCTCTTTCTGTTCTTTTTTTGCCTGCATACTGCTTCATGCGGTTCTGAGTCTGCTGTAGGTTCGACTTGATTAGTCAAGCCATTTGGTATCTTTCAGCTACCATATCTGCCACTGCTGCCGCTTGACGATCTGTGTTGGGAAGTAAAAGTAGAGGGAGGGGGGAGCATAACCATATAATGCTTCAAAGGGAGTCATTTTAAGGCTTGAATGGAAAGTGGTATTGTACTACCATTAAGCCATTGGTAGCCAAGTAAACCAAGTCTGTGGCTTACCCCTGTTAGTGTAATGGATCTCCCTTTACTGTGGAAGCTGATTTTGTGATCATTAAAATAAAAAAGTATAGGGTTGTGTATTTTCATCTAATCTACTCCCAATACGACAACAAAACTACCCAATGCCAATAATCTAAGATCAAAACTGAATTGGTACCCTTGCATCCTCCAAGAAAACCCAGGAGATATGCTAGAACTCCTTACTTTTCTCCCATCTACCACAGTAACAACAATGTTATTTGCTGCCACTATGGGAATATTTAGTTCTCTAGCTACCCGTTCATCTAGAAAACTATATGTACTCCCACTATCCACCAAAACAAGTAGTTGTCTGTTGCCATAGTATCCCAATAACCTTATGGTTTGAATCCCTTGGCTCCCTTCTAAAGCATGTATAGATAGTGTTGCTCCTCCTTGGGTATTGGTTGAATCTTTATCCCTAACTTCTGAATTGGCTTCTCCCTCCTCCCATAGTCCCTCACTACTCTCCCCGATACTTCCAATATTTTCCTCTACCTGAATGGACATGGCAAAGGGGAATTTACATTGATGCCTTGGAAAATATCTCTCTCTACACTTGAAACAGCGTCTGGGATTTCTATTCGGTAAGAGAAAATTGGGTTTAGGCGGTATTTGGTTGACAGAAGCTTGACCACCAACCAAGGTACTTTTCTGGGGTTCAGGTATTTTGGGTTGAGAGTTCATATTAGTAGTGTGGGAGCTTCTGTAGCTGCTTGGGAAGGTTCTGTTTGAATTTAGATAGGTGGAGCTAGCTGATTTTGTGGTAACAAAGGGGTATTTAGTGGGATTGGGGTTCCTTCGGGTGGTATTTAAGAATTGCTCCTGAAATTTGGTTATTTGGAATGCTTGTGACAGGGAGTTGGGTTTAAGCATCATCAAAACTGGTTTAATTTCTTCTTTAATTCCCCCAATGAAGACTGATAAGAAATATGCCTCCCTTAGTCCAGGCATTACCCTCTCTACTGTCACCCTTAGGTCTTCAAACTGATATTGGTATTCTCTCATAGTCCTCCTCCCTCAACTTCATTAATTCCTCCACAACATCTTCCAATCCCTCCTCCCCAAACCTACTGCATAATTCTCTCTCAAATTCCAACCAAGAATGAGACCCCTCACTTCTAACCCAGTTTTGGAACCAAGCATCTGCCCTTTCTATTAAGAATAAGCTAGCTATTCCCACCATTTGTTCCCTAGAAACTCCTTATACCTCAAAATATTTATACACTTCATAATCCAAGGTCTAGGTTCTGACTTCCCATCAAAAGTCATAAGCTATAAATCTAAAGTTACCTGGCGATTCAAAGATCCCACGCTGTGGGACTCACAACTAGTTCCTGTCATTCGTCTGGGATTGGGAAGTATTCCCTTGCCTCCAAATGCCACTAGGGGATCACCTGCCTCTCCCCTTCTTCTTCGGGAATCGCTCTGTTTTTCTCAGGCGGACTGCTATCAAAAATAGTTCGCAGCTCCTCCAAGATGCTGTTACTGCTATCAATCGCACCTCTTTTGAATTCCTCTTGCAAGTCCTCGTTGTCCTTTTGAGATTTCTCCTGCATCGCCCAAAGTTGCTCTTTAATTTCACTCATCCGGGCCTCCAAACTGACGGTGGTATCGTGTCATCACTACCACTGTCGCCGGCTTTGAAACCAATTGTTAGGTGGGTACTCGGTTTGGGTTAGGATAGAAGAAGAAGAAGAAGAAGAGGAAGAATAGAGAATTTAAGAGAGAATTTAGAGAATTGGCGAATGAGAAGATAGAATTTAGCTCATAAATTTCATATCATTCTCTGTACAGCTTTCTACTTAATATACTAGTAGAAATTCTAGAGCTTTCTGCCTAACAACCTCTCAAAAGTCTCCTCTCATTATGTTATTTGCTACCAGCTCATAGTTAACAACTTTTAACAACTTTTGCCGGCTCATTTATTTAGTTTCCTACGACTATTGTATGTGACAAATTCCAGCAATTTTATTTAGGCAGGCAACCTAATTCAGTAAGCCCGTGCACTCAAAAGAGTTAATGTCTAGAGAAACTTGTTATCATTAAAAAATCTATAGAAACATGATAAATGACATGTTTCTCAAGATTTTTATCTTTCGATTATCATAAAGATCTTGGGTTAAACCACTATCTTGCATTGAATCGAACAAAAGATTCATTTTAAGAAGCTATTCCTGAAACTCAAATAAAAAGAGAAGGCTCAGTGAATCACTCGATGAATAGATGAAGGTACATAATATGTGTTTTACAGGCAAAAAAAATGTATTCCTTGATTTGGAATAGATCTTTTGTAAGAAAAGAATTCAATTGAATTCTTACACAATCAAGCATGCTTTCCATTTCTTTTAAAATGAAATTTTTCTTTAGTTAAAAAAGTTGAATTCTTTCATTCCAAACATGAAACTCAACAAAAAAAAGAAGTTAAATGAATTGAATTCTTGCAATTTAATTTGATTCCAAACAAGGGGATTATGATGAATGTTATTTTTCTATATTTGACAAAGACACAAAAGATACAAATGTTCCATAAAAAAGATCAAATATTTTATAAACCTGAATCTGTAGTCTAGTCTTCACCACATCAAAAGGAGTTGTGAATAAAGCAGCAGTGGATCCAGCTAGTCCTCCACAAACTAGCTGCAGAAATTAAAAAATTCTCAGCATATACACAATAATCAAGTTAGCAAACCAAAGCAAAAAGCAACTCACTATCAGCTAGTAGTCAGCTTCAAGAACTCCGACAACCATGAAAGCTGATATATTACACTAGAATAGGGAGAAAGTATAAAAAGGGTGCTGGAAAAGAGAGATAAACTAACTGTTTGTAATGTGTTGGGTTGAGCATTCATATTTTGTGAAGACAACATCAACTGCTTCAAGCTTTCATATGTGTAAAACTGCATTATGGTGAATATTCAGAATTAGATTCTACACAGGAAAGCAGAACTAATAGCTATGCCATGTTCTGAAGTTTGAGGTGAAAATGGTTGAACTTTAGAAGGTGTCTAACTTCATCACAACCTGAAGTAGACATCTCTCAACTGGCCCTAAAATCTATATGGTGAGGGACAACATCTAATATGTAGAAAGAAAACCTTGACAATCGAGTGTGGAACATTCCGGCATAGCACAGCCCCCCAGCCTGTATATAGTGAGGGTAAACCACCCTTTCCAATTATCCCTATCAAGGCATTCCTGCAAAAATCAGTGAGTAACATGAAAAGCTGGAAGCTAGAAGCACCACTTGCAGTGGTAGCTAGGGAAAACTAAGGTGTCATGGACCTAAAAGATAAGTCCAAAGAACTAAACCAATATAATGTATAATTTATATTGACAAGTAACAAGATATCAAACATATACCAGCAGTTATTATAGTGTGAACCAATTTGCATCTGCTGCTTTATGCGCTCACTGGGAGTAAAAACAAAAGAAGTTGCAATGCTTGCACATCCACCCGCAATACAATGGGCAAGAGAGTGATATTCCTGCAAAAGGGAGAAGGGTAAGCCTTTCTGAAGGTAAAACATTACAATAAATAATATGGAAAAACCATGCAGCTTCAGAAATATTTACTTTTGACCTCTCAAAGTACAAGGCAAAAATTAAAAAAAAAAAAAAAAATCAAAGCAAGGATAAAATGAGAGTTGGCAGAGCAAGTGATAAACAGCACCTTGGAGAAAAGAGGAAGCAAAGATCCTTTAACTGTTTCATATGTGAAAGTGTAAATTGCAGAAATTGGAGCTGAAGATGCAATATTGCTAGTAATTCCACGATAAAGCCCAGTTACACCTGAAAACTCTATCTTGTTAAATCTACACAAGGCCTTGCAGACATTTACATCAAAAGCCAAGAAGTTTTAGGAACTACCACTAAGCACAATTGTCATACTAAATTTACCTCTTTCGGAAACAATGGACCTTCCAATGTCACAGATAGTCTTCTGCTCTGCACGACAAGACTGAGTGACTGTTTTTATTGTATCAACAGGATGTAGACAAAGGCTAACGAATATGCCAGCAAATGCACCTGCATAAGCATGCTCTTGCTTAGCAATGGCATAATGCGGTCTTGCACATGCTGATGGACAAACCTCCATTACATTTTTGTCCCCAAGAACAAACTGTTGAGGTTGTTTTCCTGGCTCAGGCATTTGATTACAATCAGTGTGATGTATGAATTCTCCATATGTACTCTTCTGTTGAGCTAAAAAGTCAAGATGATAATTCACATGAAGCATGGAACTTCTAGTCTTTGAAACACTATTATGTACATTATTATCGTGAAGAGACCCAAGGAAATAATCAGAGCAGAGAGAGCTGACTGTTCCTGTCTTCAGTGCTACTTCCATATTATCACCTAGTGATGTATCTTTTGATTTGACATTGACTAAACCAGTAAAGAAATCAACATTTCTCAAAGCAAAGTTATTTCCAGTATGAGTTGCATCTCTAGAAATGTAGCCATCAGCATTGCTAATTGCATTTCCTGAAGTGCAGATTTTATTAAGATTCTCTTCCTCAATTTTAGCGACATTAATGGAATACTGTGATTCACCGGGAATTATTTCTTTCATCCATCCATGTGTCCTTTCCAATTCATATGAAATTGCTGCATTTGCTAGGCCCTTTCTTACCCAATACTCATTTAATAATTCAGCACTTCCCTTTGAAAAATGTGAAAATAATGGATGAGTAAAGTTCCTCCTACACGGTTCAATACACTTCCTCCTACAAGGTTCAAACAACGACAACTTCTGGGTCACTTTAAGAAACACAAATTTTGGCTGCAGTGAAGGAAAAATATTACTAGCAGTCCTTGCATCAACACTGAAGTATCTAGAGTCAACATCTTTACAAGCTGGCCCTCCATCTTTGCCAACCAGATCACCCAAGATAATACTTTTCGTAGAGCCACTACCATTTGCCTCTGATTCGGAAATAGGAAGAGGATTTACAAAACTCCATAACTGCCCCACTGCTGAAATGAGCTCAGTTGTGCTCAGTATCTCAGGGTGTTTCAGTTCAGTATTTATGCTACTATGTTTCTTCTTCTCGGAGTGTGTAGGGGCATTCTGTTCAGAGACAAAATCAGTAAGGTCAAAAGATGCCTCCTCAACTTGGTTCCACCTGTATGTAATTGAAGGCCTATCACTTCGAGGAGGCCTTTTGCAACCAGACATTGTCTTATATCATTCACGAATTCCTTTGCAAAGACAGAGAATGCATTATCTTGATGGAAAAAAATAACTGCGACACAAAGTGATAAATTGTATTATTAAACGTAAACTAGCATAAAAGCCCATCTGATAGATAAGAAGTCCAAAATGAAATAAAAGCACCGAGGATTAATGTATTTTTGGTGTTCAGGCTGGACTTGGTGGTAAGAAGTCATTGACGATAACCGTTCATTAGGAAATAAAATAGAGATCTTCAAAAACATGTCTCAGAAATTATTTCTACCCAGTCATCTCATTCTTTCTATCCCGTTTTTTTAGGTGAATCAAGATGTTTGATATTAGAAAACATGCTCAGGTAGCCAAAACAGCACCATTCAGGAGAAGAAAAAAAAACATATTAAAAAAAATAATTGCTAAAGTACTCTAAACTAGCTAGCAATGAAAAAGTAGCAAGCTTATTCACTAGAAATTCAAACGTAAATAGAAAAAATAAAATAAAATAAATATGAGAAAGCATTCATATAAACTTATTCACCAGTTAAATTGTAACCGTTCCTATCTAACATAGATTGACTCGCAAGCGTGCAGATCCAGCCCTTCCATATAATTGAGGCACAAAACGCTGATTAACAGTACTACAGTCCTGAAATGCAACGACAACACAGAAAGTATTAAGATAGTCAACAATTCAATCATAGAACCCACTATTTTAATCACCAGAACATTTCTATATCTCGTAAATCCATAAAGCAGTTTGATTCAACAAGAAATAGTAACTAAACTACCGCATAGCAAACAGAAACCTGTTTAGACTAATATAAATGGCCAACTCCCCAATTAAAAAGCATGGTTGGCCATCGAAATGTTAATCAGGAACCATAATAATTAAGAACGAGTTCATTTTCTTCTCTAGTTTTCTCGGCATCCAAACAGACAGCAAACGAAATGCAGAAGCCATAAATTCAGAGTCTATGCAAGTATTGAGAAGCTGAAGAAAAAAAAAACAGTATAGAGAAGCTCATACCCGGACGAATTGAGTTGTCCTCTTGCAGAAAATAGCGTCTGTAAAGCTTTCTCGCTCATTTTCTCGAGAAAAATATTTGAAGGGACAGTCAGGGTTTAAGGTTTTGTTTGGTTTTATATAGTGTCCACCTTAACGTAACTTCAAAGCACGCTTTCTTCCTCCACTTCAGCTGCAGACGGAAACCCCAGTTTACTAACGTGAGCCGTGGTGCACATCACCCTTGAATATTCCAGTGCGATCGTTCGTAGCCAATAGTTTTATATCCGTGCATGATAATTACGATTCCCAATACAATTAATTACTTTATTTGAAATATATTTTTTGAAAAAAGAAAGAAATTAAAAGATTATTTTATTTTGGATAAATTTAACAAAAAAAGTTGAAATAAATTTTTTTATGAGTAATTAATTAAATTTTAAAATATTTTAAAATTTTAAGATTTAATTTTAATGTAAATCAATTCTCAAAAATGGAAAGAAATTAAATTTTTATATTTTTAATTTTATCAAACAAAAAATAAAAAATTTAATTCATTTAAATTCTCATCATATCAATTAGTTAATATAAAAATTAAAATAGTAGTCGAGTCGAGTTTTCAAGAGTTTAAATTTAACTCGTTAAAATTTTTACAAGCTCGAGCCTAACTCATTTAGAGGTCGAGCCGAATATCAACAAGCAAGCTTTGTTCATTTAATAAACGAGCTGAATTTTTAAAGAGTCAAATCTCAAATTGCTCTAAAAAAATTTTACTTTATAATATTAAATATTTTTAATTTAAAAATAATAAATTTTTCTAAAAAAAATACATCTACTTTGTAATTCTAATTATTTTAATTTAAAAATAATAATTTTATATTAAATAATTTTAATTAAATGACTATATTAATGAGTCAGCTCGTGAATTTATAAATAAACGAACTTTCGAGCCTTAACGAGTTGAATATCTATAAATTTAAGCTTTACTCGTTTACTAAATGAATTTAAAAACTGAGCTGAGCTTGGCTCATTAAGAAAATGAATCGAATTGGACTGATATTTTATCGAGTCAAGTCTTGAATAGTTCACAAACAATTTAATTTATTTACGGCAATAATAAAATAAAAAAATTAGAGTTAATTTTTATGTGTATTCATTTCCAAATCGTGGTATGCATTTACAATTCAATACATTAGTAACACGTTTTATTGTTATATTAGATGGCGTCTCATTTTAATCGGCCAACTTGCATAAGAAACTATTAAAAATTAATGAAAAGATATTTAATTATTTTGTTATAATTCTTTATATTTGTTTATTTAAATATATTTAATTTATGGATTTATATGAAAAATAATAATAATTATATTATTTCATAACTACTTAATTTTTTAATTATATATTGATTTTCTCAATATTATATTTTTATATCTTATTGAGTTCATTATTTAACTTAGCATAAATTTGATGTGATATATTATTTATAAAAATTAAAAATTTATTTCATTCTCAAAACCATCATCATTTGTTTTATAAGAAAA
>CAOGCB012182667.1:0-10022 GCA_948266635.1 Cnidoscolus chayamansa | reverse complement strand
ACTTCCATGTCTATCCTCAAAAATTCAAGCACAGAAGACTAGAGAGAGCAGTACAAGTCTCAGAGGAGCAAAGCCCTGAAAAGGACAACACTGCATTGAAATTCTAATTTCTAGCTATCTGCCTTTTCCTCTTTAATTTTTATCTAAACCCTTCAGAGTTGCTGTAATTTGTGTTTCTCATCAATACCCTCTTTCTCTATCTCTCTCTAAACCCTCAATCTCATTCCAAACATACAGCTTTTCTCCATCTGGTTAGCTTCCCATTTCATTGTCTGCCCGGCGGGTTTTACTAGGCCTGTCTTCTTTCGTGTATTTTGAGACGGTTGATCATTCTCTGTTTATTGTTGCTTTTGTACTCACTGAAATGGATTTGCATCCTAGAGACGCTTAGACGTGGACTTCTGGGGATTCTGTAGCTTCAAGAATGCTTTCTCTAAGGTTGTTATCTTTTTCTTTTTCTGATCTTCTGGGTCTCTCGAATTTGTTTTCTTTTTTGCTTCAATTGTTTGCTTTCCCATTTGGGTTATGTCTGCTATGCGATTTTGTATATGGCTTTACTCGAGAGTAACTGCTTTCATGGTTTTAGTTTCATTTTTTTGGTTTCTGGGTCTAATTTATTTCTTACTTTCATGTCTCAATCTTACAAAATAAAATGGCATTTTTGTTCTTCTGTTGCCTGTTAATTTTGCGTTTGCAATGCATTTCTTTGTTTCTTGCTTAATATTTGCTAGAATAATCGTTGTTTAAGCTTGCATTGATAATCTTATGATGAATTTGCTTCCTTTCCATCTGGTTTCCGTCTGGCTAGCTTATGGACTTCAATCATTTGCTTTCTTTTGAGAATTTGGTAATAAACCACTACTCTTGTTGTAATTGTCGCTTGTTGATCCGGCTACTTTTGACAATATAGGGAGTTTTGGAGAAGGCATAGGAGGAAAATTCTTATTGCAGCCGGTGTTTTTGGAAGTGGGTATTTTTTCTACAAATTGTATAATGCGCATAAGTGTAGCCTTGCTGATTTGGAGAAACAACTTGCGGATGAGCGGGAGCATGAGGAGCTTGTCAAGGCTCAGTTAAGAAAAATTCCAGTCCCTTCTTAAAGTTGTTATTGTTTTATTAGTTTTTTTTTTTGGGGTGGGGGGGTTGGATGTGGGATTGTGAAATTACTAATTTGGTTCTTGTACTGTATGTTCTTTGATTGATTGATAGAATGCAAGCCCATTTCGAGAGCATTCAGAGAATAGCTGATACAACAACATTGCCTCATGCAATGCACTATTTAAGCAGCCGGATTGCAGAAGAGTTGGACCTTTTGCAGCTTACAGAGAGGCTAATGAAAGGGAAGGGTCAGCCCAACACTTTGTCACCTTCAGAGAAGCTTGAGCTATGGGACAGACTCAAAATCTTAAGTATACAGCTGCAATATATTTTTTTTCCCTCTTTTCCCCATGTACTTGTGCTTTTAGTAATACATAATTGTGGATTTTTATAATTCTGTGGTTGTGGGTGCTACAGGTTTCACAAGATTGGTTATCTCCCTATGGGCAATGACAATGCTTAGCTTGTATATCAGAACTCAAGTAAATATTCTAGGAAGACATTTGTATATTGATACAGCACGTGGTCTTGGAAGCTCGCACGCACTTGTAAGAATTCTGTTTTTTGCACCATGTTCAAATTTTTTGCTTATAACCAGCTCGTTCTCATTGATTGATGATATTTGTTAGGAACTTTTTTGAAAAATTTTCCCCACTTTCCAATGTTTTAATTTCTCATAGTTGTCTTCTATATAATTAGAGAGTCCAGTGTGATTCATTCCTGTGCTTACAAATAGCTGAGCTTTCAGAAACTGTGATTCAGTCATACATCACTATTAGTTAATCACCTTAGAGGTACCATTCTTAGCTCAGTTTCTTTGAATTCGGGCTTGCATTTTGAGCTGCTTAATGGAAACTGTTCTACCTTTTTTTTCTCTATTTTTTTTTTATATATATCATCATCAACAACTATTTTTTTTTTTTTTACTTTTATAGCTGCTTCTGGTGGAGCCCCCTCAGGTGCTGCAACCAGGCAAGTAGTCCATCTGCAGCGCCAAATGGGGCTTTGGTTGCCTATGCTGTGCTTCCTGCATGTAGTAAAAATATTGTCTGCACTTGCATTCATAATGTTGTAAGACTTTCTTTCCAAAAGGTAGACCATAGGTAATTGGAAGGCAGCACGCAGCGGGTTGTGGCATGGGACAGGAATGCTATATGCTCCTTGGTTATTACTGGGGGTGCTTTGGGGTAGACATAGTTCCCTCTGGATGTGGTATGTTTGGATAGTATATTGAATTCATTGGGTGAAAATTGATTATCTCATCAATATACACTGAGACATGTAGATTTGTGCATATAATACTAAGAAATTAATTTTAAATAAAGCAACTACTATAATTTCTTATACAAATTTTTTAAACTTCTTGAAAATCATAATAATAATTTGATTTCAATTTAATTAGTTGTCTTTGAAAATGTAGTGATGAGTTAATATTTTAATTTATTGTCTTTGAAAATAGGTGCAAATTTTTACTTGGTAGTTTTTGAGCCAACATAACACCCAGATAATGTCAAATTAGGACTTCAAATTTCAAGTTTCAATGGACTAAAAATTTCAGTCTCACTTGATGGCTATAAATTTTGATGGGCACCAACTTTTAATTGCTCAGACACAAACCAATCTCCCCTAGCACCATTTGCTTCACAGTTTTGGTATCTTCTTCGTCCCCTGTAATTGTTATCAGAACAACCAAAATTCTCCCTAGGAGCTATGTTCTTTATCCTCTTTCTTCAGGTACTGTTGTTTTATTACAACAACAACTAACTAGTATACTCACTACCCACTCTATCCTTATCCTAACATGCTCACTACCCACACTACTCTTAGTTGTAATGTTCCCCGCATTCTTGAAATCTTTCTTGTCCTCAAGAATGAATAAAATTAATGGTGACCTCTTTTGCAGCCTCCGGTGCAGCAAGTAGGAGAGTCTTATTGGTGGCGAGCAGCTGCAGTTTTTCCCCTTTTATCTTCTCCTTATTTCAAAGTCATTTTCTTTAAGCTGTATAAGATTGCAGTATCTTGAGGAACACATTTTCTTCCTTTGCCTTCCAATTTCAAACTCATTCTCTTTAAGTATCAGCTGAAATAAACTTCCACCAAGAACAAGTTTATCACTGTAAAGAGAAGCTATAGGAACCCTGCAGTACCCTATTGTAACCTTGCACTCCCAACTGCAATATGAATAAGATTGTTATAGAATAGATGAGAATCACATGCATATTCCAGCAGTCTTTCCTTTTTCTATGCATCTTTACTAATGAAGGTTGCAACAGTATCCATTGTAGTTTGATTTTCTATAGAACTCTCTTTAAACTGGGCTGCAATATTTTCCATTTCAGAACTCTCTGGAAGTTGGGTTTTCAGCTCTAAATTCTCTTACTCAGCAGTAAGTGAATCATGAACATCTTCTGCCATGCCTTCATCCTTAATACACACTTGCTCCTCCATTTTTTGGGATGAAAAATCATCTATTTTAACAATTTTCATTTTAACTTGAATTTTTTTTTTTTTCCAATTTTTCTGTTGTCCCTTGAACCAATTTCTCAAATGTTCGATCCAGCAACTCATATCTCTTAAATCCTCTCTCAATAGAAAACTAAGAACCGTAATCTGAAATTTAAAAGAAAAGAGAGCTACGGGTCCCAAAAACAGAAGACTAGGAGTGAAAACCCTGGTGTATAGATTTGAATTTGGAATAACTCTAACAGATATGTTGCCAAATGTCAAGTAAAACCATAATAGATCTGGATTTTTAGGTAACGATTACCAGAAAATAGAGGAGGAAGATGAAAAAAGGGAAGAAATAAAATAGAAAAATAAGAAGAATAGACAGTAGAACCCTATAGAAAAAGAATGGAAACAACAAGAGGAAAAGAAAGTAAGGAGAAAGACAAAATAGGGAAGGGAAGAAGAATTAGGGTTTTGAATCAGAGAAGAAGAGAATGAAGAGAGGAACCTTGATCTTGGAAATACAATCACTAATCTCCCTTGACTTCAACTCCCACAGACAGATATGGAAGCAAGCTCGCTCAAGAACAAGGCTCTGGAATCACTGTTACTAATCTAGTTCTTGTTGCAACACAAAACAACAATTGTCAAGCAAACCCCAGTCCAAATAAGGCTCTGGTACCATCTTTTATATGAGCTCCTGACCTATAGAAGAAAGAGAGGGAAGAGAAACAGGAAAATAAGATTGAGAAAGGGAAGAGGAAGAGAGAGAGAGAGTATTGGAGAGATAATATTTGTGTACTCACTGATTGATGTGTTGATTACAATCTATTAGTGCTATTTATACATCATTAATCTCATCTTCTATCATGTAGCTAACTAATATACTTAATACCCACTCTACACGTTAGTCTAGCATACTCACTACCCATGCCACCTTTAGTCATTAACAAAATGTCGCTGAAATTGGATTTTGTGATTTGGTCCATGGAATGTGCTGAGTGGAGGAGAGGTATAGGTGAATCTAGCATCAATGAGGTAGTCTGCTTCCAGTGGGAGACTTGAGCACCTCCATAATTGTTGTAATGTTGTTAGATGTCAGGTCTTTCTGAGTGAAAAAACAATAACAACTAAGTCTTAATCCCAAACTAATTGGGATTGGCTATATGAATCCTTCTTCACCATTCAGATCTATTTGATACTAATTCCTATCTAACACTTATAGATATCAAGTTTTTCTGAGTAATTGGTAAAACATGGGGAAGTGTATGAGAGAATTTGATTCATGGGCGTGGTCAGAAAGGGGTTGAAGGAATAGCATTACTGGTATGCCTTGGAGGTTAATGCTATTTAATTAATAGATGAGTGAGTTCAGAATAATCCGCACCTAACAAACTGATGTTATTGCCAATTAAAAATAGCTTATGAAACATGGGTTGAATATTGATTTTTTATTCGATGTTATATTCCGATGATTAGCTTGAGTTTTATTCTTTCTTTTTCAGCGAAGTTTATTGTAGGAGATAATTATGTTTGGAAGAAATTATTATACTTTAAGAAATTACTTGTATCTTGGGATATTAAAACCTGATTTAGTTTTCAAATGCTACTTATGGAAGCCTTTGCCCAATAATTTCATGTATGTTCTGTGTATTTATGAGTTGTGTGTGTATGTAGGTGTTTGGAGGACCTGTGGTGTGTTTTCATCAGAGTGATTTAGGATAGACTTGAAAAATCTAGGATTACATCTCTTGCTTAGGAGGAGTACGTGTACTGTTGTTAAAGGTTAGAATGATAAATCCTAACTTCAGAGGCATTAAGGAGGAGAAGCATTCTATGTTAGAACTTAGATTTTTGGCACAAATATTATGATGGGATTGGGGGAAAAAAGAGTTAGAAGTGAGAGAAAAAACTTCCCTTCTCTCCTGCTGGGTGGGTAGGGAGGAGAGGGTCAGATGAGAAGGATGGTCTCTTATCAGTGCTAGTGCAATTTACTTTTCAGCAAGTCTTCACACCATAATATGACATTCAAACTTGCTGAATACTTTACGTTGCCAATTTCAATGTGTTCTTAAGCAACTTATAAACTAGTAGCTGCAAGCTAATCATAATCTGTAAACAGTGGCAGCTCCAAGCTTGTACTTTGCTTATTTTTACCATGAAGTTGTGGTGTAGTATTGTTACTTAAGTGACTGGTTCAGTTTACATGAATCTGAGAAACAGTTGTATTAAAACATTAAATGTAAGACTAGTGATTCTCTAACATCCTAGATTCATTTGTTGGACAATTTCAAAAGTATGCAAGCTTGCTATCTTTGTGTGTGCAAGTATTTCTATGTAGTTCTCTGTTTTGCTGGGTTGTTTCAGGTAAGTCTGGTTACCAACTATGTTAAATTCCAAGCAATCAATGTTTGACCAACAATGTAATAAAACGTTAAATATCAGACTAATGATTCAAGCACCCTAGATTCGTTTGTTGGACAATTTCAAAAGTATGCAAGCTCGCTATCTTTGTGTGTACATGTATTTCTATGCATGAATCCATACATATTTCTCCATTTTTGCTGGGTTGTTTCAGATAAGTCCAATTACCTACTATGTTAAATTCCAAGCAATCAATGTTTGACTGACAATCTCAGGCATGCTGGTTTTTTCCATAATAGCTTCCATAGAGTTGCTTCCTTTGGAGAACCATGCATATTTGTGGGGAAGGAATGGCCAGTGATTTTTCTCTTGCTTTAGATTAATGGTTGATAGGTCTTTCCCATCTATACATGATTGCACGCACACACAAACACATAATGGTTTGCACTTACCAAAATGTTGTGTAGAACAATGTGAAAACATTTGACATGCTCTTGTTGATGTTTAACTTGAAATATAACATAAATGCTCCATAGTTGCATTTCTCAATGTGGTCGTTTCAACTTATTCAAAATTTGTTGTTCTTCATAGGAAGTAGGAAATTTATTAACAATAAAAATCAACCAATCTTGCCATATCTATAGCAGTTGGTGTCACTTTCCAAGCTTGAATTGGTAGCAACACTACTGCATAGTCTAAGACTTCCAGCCCATGGCTGCACATTAACATTGTGATGGACCTTGTCTGCTGCTTTCGGAACTTTTTCCTTCACATGAGTACCTATTTATGATACTTTAAAAAGATGCAATCAGCTGAAACTGTATAACTCGACCAACAACTTGAAAAGAATGATAAATGAAAAAGAAAATCAAGTTGGGTTTCCTTGAGTTATTAAAACAAGAAAATCGATTCTTACTATTAAGATCCCAACCAGATTTGACTAATTTAGCTTCTAAATTGACTGCTAGTTTTTGTTCTCAAACTTAAAATATGAAAAACTAATGGGAACGTGTGACTTGCTACAATGACATCTCTTCAGCAGCAAAACTGCAGATCTGGAAATTGACCAGGACACTTTACTGGGTTTGACTTCCAAGTTCCAACAACTGCATCCATCAATAGAAGTCAATAAGCCTTGTTCATTTAGGCAGTTTGTGGATTAGAGGCTTATCCATGATTCTTACAGTGTCAATATAAATCCATATTGACCTACACTTTCTTTAAACAAGTTTCCCCCTACTCTTTCTCTAACCAAATTTCTTACTGCAAATCCTATGCTAGCATTTTTAATTGGCCATTATTCAGACATTTGCCTGTATATATGATTTAAATTTCTTATTGTGAACTTCTGATCTTGCCATTATCACTATATATGCTAATGGCTTGCTTAAGACACTCAGAACACTGCATTCTACTCCCACTATGTTCATGCATGTGGTCCTGTTAATGTTCCTTCTGCGTGTCTTGTAATTCCTCTGAAAGCAATTATTTTCCTTCCATTTATTAGGAGGATGTTGATCTCATTGAAAGGGATGACCAACAAAAATTTTTGGCAAGTTCTGATTTTCTTGCTAATTATGGCATGCCAGCACTGATTTCTAATATCCAAGCAGCAGCAACAGAGGTTCTCAAGGGGTGAGGTTTTTCTACTTCATTTGGAAAGTATATGCTATTCTTTTTCCTCTTTTAAATGGAAAACAGATATTTTGATAGATTTTAGTAACTCAAACCTTTACTGTGAAAAAAATTATCAATCACCTCTAAAGTGAAAATATAGGCCATGCTGATGTTCTCTTGGCACATTATTGATATTTGTTGCATGTAGAACAAAAACCAACCTTTTAAGCACTTAGATTGCTGTTGCTGAATACATGTGAGAACAACATTTGAGTATATGTGGTAAGAATAAAGAAACCATTATTGCTGGTCTGTTAATCTCCTTGCAACCTTTATCTGTACAGGAAACAGTTGAGGGATTTCTTCACCACCACGACTCTTCATGAAACTGTTATTCAGATACTTGACTTGTTCATGAGTAGGGGAAGTCCACATCATTGGGCAGAGTACATGATGCCTGAAGATGCTAAACTTTATGAGCCAGCTGTAGGTTCCAGCAGCAATGAAGCAATAACTATTACTGATACCACTAAATTTGAACAGCTTATGGCAGAGGCACGAGCAGTGGTATCAAGGTATGTTTATAACTCTGGTCAAGAAAATGTGTGTATGCTATTTGAGGTTCGCTGATTACAAGTACTATTTCGAAATTCAACAAACTTTGGAAAGTTTATAACTTTTCTCTATTGCAATTGCTTCTATTAAGAGGCAATTGTGCATTGATTTGATCTCTCATAACCTGTCATGTAGCAGGATTCTCAATCACAGAAATATTAGAAATTAGAGAAAGGAAAGTATTAATAGACAAGAAAGAAGATGAGAGAGAGAAAGAAAATGGATGTTTACTGATTAAAATTTCAGAATGATGTTCCTAGAGCTATTTCTGCTTCTATAGACCAAATTCCAGATAGTAACTGCTTCTAACTAGTTTTCCCTCCAACCTTCTGTTGACTTCTCTGCCTTGTATCTGTCTCTATCTATTACAGCTATTTATAGATTTATTCCTTCCATTTCTTCCCTATGTGACAATATCTCCCCCATTAGCACATTCTTGCAATCTTTACCATTGATCTGTTCTAATTCTGACTCCTACAAATTGAACTTTAAGCAAGCCCACCATGTACAGAACTCTGATGCCACTTGTCATGTAGTAGGCTGATAGTATTGGGTAAAATAGGCAAACCAAAGCCTTTTCCTCAACCTTTCAGGGTTTATTCTAGAAGGGAAAAGGCATAACAGGGGAAAAGGAATATTTGATATGTGGGGAACAGCTATATTGGAGATACGGACACCTGTCATATGGTGGTTACAAAAATGGATATTCTCTAGTAGTAAAGGACAGTGGAAAGAGATAGAGGGTAGTAAAAAAACAACAAACTCATCTTTGGGGCAGAGGGAATGATCTGCAAGGGAGGATGCTCCTGGGGGCTATAATGAAGCAATTTCTTCTTCTTTTTCTTTGTCTGGGGTTATTCTTCTGATTGTGAACTTTTCTTGCTGTGAATATATTTCTTCTCTTCTCTTTCCAAAGAAAATACGAACAGGGTTCTGCTATTTACAAGTTATTTCTGGTCCTATATTTTGCTGTTTGTTTGTGTCACTGACTCTAACATAGGCATTCTCAATCGTAGAAAGAATAGCAATTAGAGAAAGGAAAGAATGAACAGAGAAGAGAGAAAATGTATCTTTATTGTTTAGACAGAGATATTTCAACTTACCAGATTTCATTTGCTAATTGCTTCTAACTAATTTCCCATCCAACTCTTTGTTGACTTTCTTCCTTCCATCTATATCTATTACACTTATTTTAGTTGTATTCCCTCCATTGCTTTCCTATGTGACATAACCACTAGGTTTGTGCAGTATTCAGTTTAAACTGAATCTAACAAATTTGATTTGATCATTCTGTTTTCCATTTAATATATTTCAATTTTCTGTTTTTGGTCTGGTCAGTTATTTTCATTAAAGAAAATGAAAAAAATTAACAACAACAACAACAACAAGCCTTAGTCCCAAACAAGTTTGGGGTCGGCTGTATGGATCCTCGAACAAATAAGGTCACAATCAATATCAATAATCACACGCCTTAGACTCCTTCCATTACGCGGATTTTTCGCCTCCATTCAGGTCTATTACTAACTAAATCCGCATCAATATTTAAGGCTCGTAAGTCTCTGGCTATTACTTCTTTTCAAACTGTCTTAGGTCTACCTCGACCTCTCTTAGCCCCATCAACCATCAAGTTCTCACACTTGCGAACCGCCGCATGGGGAGGTCTTTGTAAAACATGCCCAAACCATCTCAGTCTTCCTTCTCTCACCTTATCACCAACCTCCGCTACTTGTACTTTCTGTCGAATATGCTCATTCTTAATTTTATCCAATCTAGTATGGCCACACATCCATCTTAACATTCACATTTCTGCCACGCTCATCTTATGAAGATCTTGCCCTGTAGGTGCCCAACACTCATTTCCCTGAACCAAAATTAAAACT
>CAOGCB012182507.1:0-14967 GCA_948266635.1 Cnidoscolus chayamansa | reverse complement strand
TAACACAACGTGCAATTGAAGCAAAAAAAAAAAAAAAAAAAAAAAAAAAAATAAACATTTTTTGAAAATTTTGTGTTTTATATTTTAAAAGAAAAAACCATTAATTGGAACGCCCAGCCCAGGGTTTAGATTTTTGGGGAAAAATTTGTTTCTTTAAACTTGGACCACCTTGCTTTTTTTTTTTCATTATAACAATTATATATACACAAAACAAAACTTCAATTTTAACAAAAAAAAAAAAAAAAAAAAAAAAAAAAAAAATCCTTTTTAGCATCTTATATTGTTTGATCATTTCATCTCATAACCATTTCATGGAACGGCCATGCCCTGGTATGCATGATGAGGTCACAATTTCGTTCAAAATTATTATCCACATTCTTCTTCTCTTTTGTTCCATTCAGAATCTATCATTTACTTATTTGCTCGATAACTTGATTAAAAAAAGGTTTATACCTTGCTTTCTGAATACAAAAAAAGAAATGATTTTTAAACAAGTATAATATGAAAACCTGAGCCAAAGTCAATCCCTTGCTTTCATTGCACTTAACAAGCTGATCATACTGCTGCTTGATCTTCCTTTGCGTGGCACTACTCGTTGAGGTGAAAGGGTACAAGCAAACTAACTCCGGCTTGACCTGCACCGACCCCGAATCCGAACATTCTCTTTGTCTCTCTAAGCTCTTATCTTCACCCCCGTATTCTTCACTCTTGGAATCCGATTTCTTCTTCTTCGCCCTCTTCTTCTTCTTTTTCACTTTCTGGGAATCTGCTGCTGACTCTTCCCTATCATTACCGTGACTCGAACTCGTTTCATTCGGGTAATTGCCAAACAGAGCAGACCATTTGGAAGAATCAGAAGGCAATATGTCGAGAAGAAGCGAATAAGTCAAATGGATCGGATCATTTTCATGGGGTTTGTGAGCATCATCAATTAATTTGGATAAAGAACGGTTTAAAACTGAGGTGTGCACATTGCGGTTCTGTTTCTCTTGCTTTGGCCTGCTGAAATTTTTATAGAGAAAAAAGAGAGAGAGAACACAGGACACAGAAAAGGCAAAGAAGAAGAGGAAGAAGAACAAGAGATGAGAGAACACGGGTGTGCGTTTGTTGAGAGAAGAGAGTGAAAAGAAATGAAATTTAGATATCAGATTAGATATATGTGAACATGCTACAGCTGCAACAGCCGCCATTGACACGCATCATAGAGAGAGAGAGACTTCTGGGTTCCCTTTGAAGAGTGAAAAGATGAGCGATTTCTACTTCCTAGTATTCGCTTGCCTCGAAGATTGAAGGTTCTGTTTATATCTACGCACAATAGAGAAAGACAATCTTATTAGGGATAACATGACGAAAGAGTGTGTTCTTTTAGGTGACAGGTGATTTTGGGCCGTTGATTATCCTTCTTATGAGATAATCACAAATTAAGTTTGGAATATTAAAGAAGTGATTATTGAAATAGCAATGTTATAAATTTATTTAACCATTTTAAAATTACTAAATAAATTTCACCTATCCAAAATGAAATCTGTTCCAATTTTAATTTATTTTATAAAATTTTCTAAACGGATGTTGTTTTTAGTATTCTATTCACAACTTTCGAGAAATCAAAATCTTTGAGTTCTAAAGAAATTAAGGTCGCAAGATTGAAACTTCAAATAATTGATGAAAAAGCACCATTAAAAGTGGAGTTAACTCAATATGAAGCTACTGGTTCGATTAGTCTTTTGCCCCTGTACCTAAGTTAGATGAATGATTTACATGTCATTATCGCTGCAGACTTTCACCAGAGTTTTTTCTAACTTCGTTCCGCTCAGGCATACTTCACCCCATTTCCTATGATTGACTAACCCATATACAAATGTCGTTCAATAGAATATTTTCCCTCTTTTGCTTTTTAAATTTTCAAAGCTACCTAGGCTCAGCCTCGAGTTTTACAGCGACCGCACGCCCTCTTACTCATTTGGTTGTTTCCTTGAGACTTGATATGGCATATGCATGGGTTAAAGTCTCAATCCACACTAATACATTAAGAATTATATTATATAATCCTGTATATATATATAAATCAAGTCAAGATTTAGTCTTCCGTTAGGTTTAAGTGTATATTATAAGGTTATAACTATGACTTCAAAGTGTTTCAATATTCAAAGAATTGGAAGCATGAAATGAAGTCATCTAATATTAATGGTCAATTAGATGTCTTCCAATGACTCTCATGAGATTAATAGGCCTTACATGTAACTCTTAAGTTCAACTTCATTTTCTGTATTCAAAATCAACTTGGATGAGTAAAAACATCACCATAAGAAAATGCTAATGGTATCATTTCCTCAAACTTTCATGAACTTTCTTACAAGGACAAGGCAATCAAGCAATTCATTGCCATGATGAAGTTGCATGCAATCAAAAGAAAATACAATATTACAGGGAATCAAATGATTTCCATATTCTAAAACTACGAATCTCTACGTGTTTCTGCCAAACTCCAATCATAAGCTTGTGTTCAGCTGACGAACATAAATGTCGAAACACTGGCTAGCTTATATACTTTAAGCTTATCTGCAATCATTTTCACAATCTGGGGGCTTTTGACCAGAAGGTGTGCTGTATATTTGTACAACTTCACCCTGTAAAAGCCGAACAAATGGTGGTGGTGGCGTTCGATATGAGGGTTAATTTACCCCAAAAAATAATATATTGAAACTGGTGTGTAGAAAATCAATCCAGAATCTTCATTTCATCTACTCCATATAGTACACCATCAGCTGCAAATAGCCTCCACAGCTAGTTTCTTCATGACACTTGGGCACGGATCTCCTCCAAACATTTCAGGTGCTACAGTTACTGAGCACCAATTTTGCCCAATGCATAGCTGCAAGGATAAAGCCATACATCAGTATTCATAAAGGGTGACAAATACAGGCAAAGGAAAGAAGATTAAAGCATAAACAATGGGCGAGGATGAAGTGCCGTTGACAGTAAATGTGACTTCTGATGCCCAAAATTTTCTAAACTCAATCTTGTATGTGTTCCGTAGAAGAACGCTCAGAACTAATTGGAGATGATCAACTAGGTGATCCTCTTGAAAGTTCAGAGCACTATCAAATTATTGAAATGAGAACTCATTGATTTCTTATGCAAGAATTATCATCAAATTCTGCAGAAGCACCCTTGAGTCCATGGTTTGGACTGCTTTATAGCAATGTCGCCAGCAAGAAATAATAAACTCTTCCAGGACAAGAGCTTTCTAGCAGCCAAGGAACTACCCTCAAAACACAGTTAATGATTATCCTACTGAATGAAATTATACAAACAGGGAAGCAAAGCAAGAGTAACACACCCTGTTAAAAGCGTCATAAGAGTGAAAGGCATGACAGGTTCCTTCACGATAGCTTCCACAAGCCCCTTCTGGTGTTCCAAAGCTAGCAAACTTAATTGATGAGATTTTCTGCCCAGGGCCACATGCCAAATGAGCTTTAGGCCTCAGAGGCTTATTGACTTTACCAGAGGCTTGCATCATGTAATTCATTAAAGTAGGCTGCCACTCATAAATATCAGCACAAACACTGTCTATTTCTCTTCTAACCAGAGAAATCCCATTTGGGTCTCCACCCCATTCTTCAAACACAACCAACAAGTTCCCTGTTGGGTTCAACCATGAACGAGGGACATGGTACCTGAGAAATCATCAATCATTGTCAGTTTTCCAAGGATTCTATACATGTACAAAAGATGCCAACAGGAAGAATTTACTCTTTTTTTTACCATCTCTGTGAAGCCTCCCCACAATTACTTAAGCATTTATGCTGATTAAATGTTCCTGCATAATTACAGACACCACAGGTACCAGATGCTTTATATGCAGGCCAGTGTCGTCCAACACTCTGTCCATTGATCCATACTTGACCTTTACCCATGCTACCCATATCTAAAGCCAGAGGAGAATTTCCAGCTGGAGCATTGAATGTGGTCTGGAAATGAGACACAAGATTATTAGTTCTAGACTCAGCACCCCATAACCCGATGGTAAAAAAAAATGTGCTTGGAACCATGATTTATTTGCTGATTAAACACATGTCTCCTTCATTGGATCTGTTTCTTTAAAGAAAAGCATGTTATAGAAGCCACAGTTCACCCTAGGCTTCAGAGCAGGAAAAAGAGCATGCTTCTTTCTTGGTTAACAGCAAGAACAATGGCAAATTTCTCTAAAGAATAGAAATAGAAAAGAAGGATTGAAATTTTGACAACTTTTTTGGCCATTTTTTCTTAGGAAAACATGCTTGCTTTTAAAATACTGCTGATGCAATACCAAGCAACATAATTTTTAAACCTGTCAACAAAATATTTTTAAATTTAATTTTTAATACTCACTTTATACCACATAAATGGCTGCCTTTGGGACACAATATACCCTTGAGACCACTCAACTGATGAACTCCCACTGATTGTATGAAGACTCAATGCTTCTCCTTTCAGACCAATCTGATTGACAGCAAGAAAATCAATGAGTCCTCTGTGCACCAGTATAGAAGAGGATTTGATAGATGTTTAAAGACAAACCTTGTAGGACCACTTTTGCCATGAGAGGTCTCTCTTTCCTTCATTTAGACCATTCAATGTCACCGGACCAAGGATGCCAGCATTCCATGTCTCGAAGTGCGGACCAACATTCTGCCCCAAAATCAACAAGCAAGAATAGAAATGTAATTTTAAATTCAGTTACAAGAGGCACTGCTTCTAGAGCATAACTTTGCTAGCACATTCATAAGCAAGCGAGTAAGAGAGCGAACCGGGAGGCCAACAGCAATACTAAGAAGAGAAATTTTGTTGATACCAGCTCTCATATTGACACCTTTACTAAATGTCAATTTTGGGGATTCCATACTTCCATATGCACTTCCTGTTCAAGAATATTAAATCAATGCTGTAAGTGAGAGGAAATATAGTCATTAAACTGTAAACAACACCTTGCAACTTGCAAGTCAACAAAATTATTTAGGTAGTGCCAGCAAGCAATACCAAGAAAAATTGGTATAAAGTATAAACTCCTTGCACATCTTAAAATCAATCAACTCTTGAGTTACTTAACTATGTCCCACTTTAGACAAAGGCCTATTAAAGAACTTGTAGAAAACCCAACAGTTAATTCTTTTCAATAAAGTAGCATGGCCACACATTACAAACCAATTTATCACAATTTCATGTTTTTATGTCCCACAACAGTATTAGAATTATTTGTGGCCAATGCAAGCTTTTCCTTTTTTATACTTGTGACAAAAGAAACTGGATAACACAAGCCATAGAATGCACATCCCACCTGATAATTGACCATTGATGAAAGCATGCAATGCATGGCCAGCTGATCGAACATTAAGAACAGGATACTTTCCACTCTTCAGAAAGCCTTCACTGGGGTTAATATTAACACTGCAGTTGGAAGAAAATGAGAGAAAAGTAAGAACCAATTAGTAGACAACCGCAACCACAAGATAATGAGTTAAATACCAAAAAGCAAACTGGAAAAAAAAAAAAAAAGAGCTAGCTTATTATAATACTTACTCTGTCATGTACCACAAATAGTCCGAGGCATCTCTTGTTGTATTTATTTGCTCCAGCAACCCAACCATTGTGAAGGTATCATCACCTTCTGAATCTATCTGTTCACTATACGCCTGCCAAGACAATCCTCCATGCATAGGAACAGGAGTCATCTTCATTCTTGCGCTTTGTGCACCAATCTGTGTGAGAACATTGGTTGAGCAAACCAAAGAAATAATAGAAGTTTTGACTACAAACTTTAAGATTTTGTAAGAAAATCTGACCCTTGCAGTGTTATAAACAGTGTTCTTGCAGTCTGGAAGAATGCTGACAGACCAAGGAGGCAAGTTGTAATGCATATTTCCAAAAGCCACTTTTGAAAATGATCTTGGATTGTTATTTGAGAGGAATGCAGCACAAGCTCCAGATTTTGATTTAAATACATGAGCCTGTACATAAATGATAAGAAATTTAGTTACATGCCCATTAGAGAAATAAGAAATTTTTCATTATCATAGAAGAAGGTATACTTGACCTCTAGATAATGTCCAAGTGGCATCACAGTTGGATTCCCAGATACTAAAGCAGGTTCACACAATTTAATAGCTCTATGCAAATCCTTTAGATGGCCCCATTTAGGCTGCCTCAGTAATCCTACATAAAGAAAAGCATTTCAGGCCTTCAGAATGATGCAAAACAAATTTCTAACCCATATTAGGTCATAACTCACAAATTATTATAGAAGTTACTATAATAAATTAGAGATATTAAAGACGAAAAGAAGTTGAAATGTTTTAAAAACTTGTTTAATAATGGAGAGATTTGCCTAACTAAAGAAATCACATATTTACTAATATCTTTCCTTATGCTTGATAATCATAAATTTATTGTTTTACCAGGGGAAGGACCCACCACACCATTGGATATATGCAAGTGTACAAGTTTTGTCAGCTTAGGGATATTACAACTGTTTTTGAGCCATCTAAATCTCAACAGGAGGAGAAAATGAAATCTGCAACCAATGTTTTTCAAGAACTTGACAATCGATCATCATCTAAGTGAAACATTTCAGCATCATGCTTCACATGATTGCATGTGAGATTTGAGCTTCTAAAAAGTCCTTTTAATTGTCATAATTCCACCAATTACATATACTAAGTCTCTACAAAGAATACACAGCCATTATTTAACCACAAACAAGAGCATTAGCTACTAAGCTCTCTCTTGCTTCATGTTGAACAGCTGAAGTGCCAGCAGCACTAACTCCACAAATGTGGAAGATGGTTTTGGACAGCAATACAGGCATTTCACCCCAGCTTTTTTCAGTATGAGTTTAAAAGACAGACATAATTATTAGTTTCTACTTGAAACTAAGCAAACCAGTAATGGATGAACATCAGGGAAAACACCACCTTAAAATATCAAATCTTTATGCATACCGTATTCATCAATTGGAGCGTCATAATCATAACTTGTGGCAATGAAAGGACCACCAGCAGTTCTCCCAAAATTTGTTCCCCCATGATACTACAACAAAAAAAGCAAGCATATAAAGCTTGGTTTAACTATGCCATAAAGCAACTTGGTAAATTTCATAAACTGTTAAATTACCATGTAGTAATTTATGAACGATCCTCCCTTCTGTATAAACCTTGCAACTGAGAAAGCCAAGTCTTCAGCTGGTCTGTAAGGAACTGCACTACCAAATTCTGAAAACCTGTGGTTCAAAGGCACAATCATAATATAAGAAGGTAATCAGCTGATATACCACTGTATGCTACGAACTTATAATTCTCGTATGGATGACCGATATACAGAAAGTGATGCCATTGCAAGGAGCACGCAACTTACCAGCCAGTCCAGGCTTCAGTCCACATCTTGGGTTTGTATGGCTTGTTTGGAGAGAAATAGTCGCAATAGAAACCATTGCAGGTATTAATCTATTTACATAGCATATAAAATAAAATGTTAAGGGCCACTCATTGCATAAGTTGAAAGAACAAATCACATGGTAAAATAACCCAATGATAAGACCATATCATTCACAAAGACAAAAAGGAGAAATGCAAGTATTTTATTCCATGAATTGGATTAAAAATATATTGCTTCTCCTGTATCCACGAAAAGGAAAGTATTATTATAAACACCCACTAACTTTAGAAGTGGAAATGGGTGGTGGTGTTTATTAAAAAGGAGACGATGTGATCAGTTCTATCATTACAAGAAACCTCAAAGACCAAAAAGGATCCCAAAAGACATACTGCAATAGAAAGGAATGATATGCATCAAAGCTGGGCGATGTGCTACGAGGAATAAAAATTCATTTCTCCCATGACCAACGGAAGTGTCTGTTAACTAGCAACCACACCAAGCGAGAAAGACATAACATGATGACAAGAAAAAGGGGAAAAAAAAAAGAAAGATGATGTTGCAAGGCAAGATAAGCTCAGCCGATAACTTACTACAGGATCCGGGGCATCATCTTGCTTGCACATGACCCATGGAACGCCAGTGCCAAGACCTACAGCCATCTTTGCTGCCCATCTGGCGTAAGCTTGACCAGGTGCACCAAATTCATATTCCAAGGGTCCATATTCGTTCTCAATCTGTCCAAGACATTGACAGTAAAAAAGAATATATTTTTAGGAAGATTTTTCCATCAACAGAATGAAAAGTTCAAGAAGAAGATGTGTACGCTTTATAAATTGAAAATAACTCATGCAACTGATCTGGGGATTGAAAAGAAACCACTAAGACAAACAGTACCTGGGACAAAATTATCGGACCACCTTGAGATTCGAATAACCTTTCTGCTTTCATCATGTTGACAATCTTTGTGGTGAACTTTTGCATTTGCACCTTCATTTGAGGAAATTGAAAAACCAGAACTAATTAAATAGAAAAATCAAGTCAAAGGAAAAGGGGAAATCCATAGAAGAAAGGTATATGCAGAATGAATCATAATATGTGCTTCACCTTGAAAGGGCCATTATCTGTTCTAAAACTGATGCCTGGAATGTACTTAAGCCAAACAGGAAAACCCCTGAAAATTATAATTTAGAACAGAATATTTAGAAAAATTCACCAAACTTCATATCCAATTGAGCTTTTCTTTCTGCTTATAGAAAGTGAATATTCTGCACTTTTAGGTGTTTATATATTACCCAAAGTTCCACTCAGCACAGACATAAGGCCCAATTCTGAGATGAACATAAAGACCTGCTTGCTTCACCAGCTTGATAAACTTGACCAAATCATAGTTCCCCTCGAAATAATACTGTGACAACGAACCGCAATACAGAAATTAGAAGCATTTCTTCAGTGAAGGAAAACATCTAAAAAATCAAAAAGAAAAGTTTTTAACTTTTATTTACTTTTCCAGGAGAAGGTTCATGGCCATTCCAAAAAACATAAGTTTCAATCACGTCCAATCCTCCTTCCTTTGCTTTATGTATAAGATCTGGCCACATCTGCCATATCCCCAACAAAAAAAAAAGGAATTAAAAGGCCAAAGTATATAAGCAAAGTTAGTGTTGCCCATTTAAAGAGAAGCTTCGAAAGTACTTTTGGGGAAAGAGTAAGGAGACAGAGAAATTGAATGAAACAAGAGATGCCCACGAAGCACGTATGGAAAAATACCTCAGGAGAGCTCCGTGGGTAATGAATGGATCCAGAAATGAGGATCCTTCTCTGGCCATTAATGGTAATAGCCTTAGAGTCATACGACACAGAGGAACTAACAGAACAAACCCATAAACCAAACAACAAAAAAACCGCAAACACATTATTGAACATTGCAGACTTCTGCATGGCCATGATCACTAGCTCAAGAATAATGAGCCCCAAAGCAATGCCCTTTTTCCCCCTTCTCTTATTATTTCTCCCTAAGCACACTTTATTTTATGCTTCTTTGTCCAGAGAGAGAAACTTCTTTGCTTGTCTCAAGAACCTTTCTTTTACTTTAATGAGAGGGAAAATGCAAGAAAGGGTGGGAAAATGAACAATAGAGGGAAAGTGGGGTAAACAAGTTTTTGTGATTTCGTCCAGTAACGTCAGTAGCAGTGCAGATGAGAATAAGACGTTGTGAATGGCGAGAAACGAAGGTGCTTTGCAGCTGCTTTTAAACACACTGCTCTGAAGAGCTTGACAGAGAAACAGGGACCCACTTTGAATGGCTTTGCTCACTCGTACGTAAGCATAGGGACCAGAGCATCATCCGGTGAACTAATTTTCGGAAAAAAAAACTATTAAATTTAGTTTGTTTAAGATGCATATAAATTTAAAACACAAAGATTTGATCTACATAATCCCAATACGATCAGTACGTAGTTATTGCATTGTTAATGTCCACAATCTACAGTCTCATACCCACGCGCTAATGCAGCGAGTGGAAATTAAAAGCTAGCTGAATTGGCTATTGATACTGTGTATTAATTTTTATAAAAATAAATTATGACTATTATACACAAATTTATTTATTTATATTATAAATTCAAATTTAATAATAAATAATTACATATAATTATAATAAATAATTTTTTTAATAATAACATTAAAAAGTAATATTAAAATAAAAATATTTCTTGTTATTGCAAATGGGAATCCAGGAACGCCATTGGTCTGACAGTATGTTGTGTGAAAATACAGTTACAGTTGCCCAGCTATACTATGTAGTTCACTTCATTATTAAGATGGGGACAGTGGCAGTGTCTTTTCAATTCCAGCTGGTTTCAAACACTGCCTCTTCAATTTTCAGACCTAACCCTCCAACAACCCTTTTTTTTAATTATTATTATTATTATTTATTTTTATATTCCTTCTTATATTCTTAAATAATTATATAAAAACTAGTGATCATTAAAAATAAATAAATTAAAATTACAATCAATTATTAACTAATTTATGAACTTTGTCGGAAAATAATTATTGAAAGCAATTTACACATCAGCTAGAGGAAGTGGCATGGTTTGAGCCAATAGTAACAATACAACAAGATGAGGATGACACCTCAGCATAATGGGCATCAAAAATAATTACAAAATACAAAACTAGCATGGCCATTTGGGTGAGCCATGGTGTCAACATCTTTGCTTTTTTAATGGGTGGATTTGGTGGGCCCAATATTCTTATCCAGAGAAACAGTAAATCATGGGCTTTCAGTGGAAAAGATGTGGGTCCATAAAGATAATTTATGGAGATAGATTGAAATTAAATAATATTCACATTGAATCGAACTAATAAATATTTATTTTATGTTTATATTTTTTATCGCTCTTAAAATATAATAATATTAAGTATTTATTGCGCATTTTTCGGTATGGACAACTGGTAGATAAATTTAAATTAATAAAAAAATTATTTTATTTAAATTAAGCTAAAATTATGATTTATAGTTGGGTAGGTGAGGAGACAGAAGTTTGAGTATCCATGTGGCTGGTTAAGTTTGAGTGAAAGCACAAGGATTGAGAAATGAGTCTAGGCTACACAACATGGTTCAACCACTGGCTCATTTGGTTACAACCAACTCTCCATGTTGGTTGTGATGGGGCCAAAGCCATGTCCAACCTTGATAGTCACAAGCTCAACCACTCCTCTGCCCCTTTGAAGCCAAGAGGCTACAACCAACCATTCCTTTGTCTAACATGGATTGCTCATATATCCAATAGCTGAATATGACTTCTTTATTTAAAAAACTGATAGTGCTACGTGTTATAATAATTAATTTTCATAATATAATGCATGATTTATAATAAATTTATTAATTGATATTTATTTTAAATTTATCAAATTAAAATATATTTTACTCTTTTTATAAAAAAAATATATTTTTTATATGTGCTTGTGCATTTTAAGGATAATTGCAATAAAATTCTTAGATTTATAAATTATATTTGTTATTTTTTTTTATTTTAAAATCATTTAATTACAAATAATAATGTTTGCGACACATATATATATATATATATATATAGAGAGAGAGAAAGAGAGAGAGGGAGAGAGAGGGAGAGAGAGAGAGTGAAGGCAAAAATAGGGAGAGAGAGCGATAGGTGGGAGGGGCTCATCTGGCTACCTATTTACAAAGAGTGAAGCTGTGAGTTAAAAGTTAAAACCCTAAAAGCCCAGAAAAAGAAAAGGAAGAAAACCCATTCTTTTATCACCACTAATTTCTCTGCCCCTCAGAATCCCCAGTTTGTAGCTCGCTCAATCGAAGCCATGAGTCGATACGATAGCCGTTCCGGCGACCCCACTTCTTATCGTGACCGGAGAAGGTAACTCCACCTGCCCATGTTTATTTAATACAAAATCGATGTTTCTGCTTTAATTTAACTCTTATGCTGATTTCAATATTTATGTACTTTAGCTCAATCACATGCCTGCGGTTTGTTTTAGTTAACCGAAAGCGTGCTTGTGTTTTATATTTTTCATTGACCCAGAGTCGTATTCATGTTTTCTGGTTTTTTATTGTGGTTTTTCAATTTTATACCTCAAGTATGTTGTGATTTTTCTCCATGCTTTTGTTTGGTCACATTTCTATATAAAGATGGAAAAGCCTCCTGTTATGTCACAGGGCTTGAAGTTATAAGTTTATGTTGCCATGTAATTATGGGTTTTGTGGTTCATTAACCTTATAGCAGGCATTAATTATTTTGAATTATAGTTCCAGTTCCATCATAATAATTTGGCGTTTGTCCAGCAAACCGGATACAATAACCTTTTGCTTTCAATTTCTTATTTTTTGTTGTTTTATTAATTTTGTATGGGCAAGTACTATTTAGTGTTGTATTAGTTTGGGTCTATTAGTTATTCATTTCTATGTGTTTTCTGTTTGCTCAGTGATTCAGGTTTTGGTGGGGCTTCGGGCTATGCTGGCTCGGCACGCTCTTCATATGAGAAGAGGGAGTATGGGCGTACTGACTCACCAAGGAAATCAGATTTGGATGGGTTGACTCCATTTGAGAAGAATTTCTATGTTGAGTCACCGTCAGTGGCAGCAATGTCGGAGAGGGAAGTCGAGGAGTACAGGCAACGGAGAGAAATTACTATAGAGGGCCGTGATGTTCCAAAACCTGTCAAGAGTTTTCGTGACATGGGATTTCCAGGTATTCAACATAAAATTTTTGAAAGCCCATTATTTGTTATTTAATTATTATATTTGAATTCTGGATTTTCACTTTTTTTATTTACAAATTTGTTTGTGAGCATGGAAAAGTGGAGTTCTTGTGAGACTTTGGAATTTGTTGGAGTACGTCCTTTAGGGGTTCAAAATGGTAGTTGCTTGACAAATTGCCTACTTTTGATTCTGTGAATCCAAGGTTGGTTGTATGAATCTTTTTTATTTTTGCAACTTGGGGTATCTGGGATAGCACTACTATGGAGCTTATTTTATAATTCATATGGGATGAACTAGGTGAGTATAGATGAAAATTGTTCAAATTCCTTGATCTATGAAAGGATAGGAAAAGGAGATAAAAAGATTTGGTTATTTTAAATGAACAACCATTATTTTGGTCAACAAGTGGATTTTATGAGAATGCTATATGAATTATGGACTTGGACTGCAATGATTATCTACCAAGGTCAATGCTCATGTAAACAAGTATAAGAGAGAATAGAGATTGATGAATTCGCTTGCCTTGGAGATGGACAGATGAATGACTTTGTGGACTCAAGTGTTCTTGCCGTGTTATTTAACTAGCTCAATCCAATAGAAAGAAATAATGTTGATGCTATGCTAATAAATTGAAATGGGTGCATATTTTCTGATTAGGATAGACCTAAAGGCAGCTTGAGATTCTTACCTTCTAATCTGTAATTGTTGACACTAATTAAAGTTCTGTTTCTGTTAATATTCACCGGGGAAGTGCATTTTCTATTGTTATGTTGGAAGTTATGAGGAAAACTTTCTTTTATTCTTCAGATTTGCATAAACGCCAGCAAATTTATTGTTATTTATTTACGGTAAATGCAAGGTGCATGGGAAGAATTATGGTCTATTGAATTGCCAAACATCAAGTTTCAAACTAAGCATGTTCCAGCAAGATACAAGTCATATAACTTTGCAGTGGGAGTTGTAAAGCATAAAAAATTGTATTGGATGATTACTGGGTAAACCCCAAATCAACAAGGATTCAATGCGTTATGAGTTTTTAATCAGGATCCTTCAAGGTTTAAAATAATGATTGTTAAAGAGAAAATAAGATAATGATGCCTGGCATTGGCAGCCATTGTTTACCTTGTCTTCTTTCTCCATATCAATTTTAGGAAACAGCAGCCGTATATTGGTCATCTTAATCTTTATTTTAAATAAATTTACTGAGATTTGTTAAATGTCATCCACTCGAAATTCTTTGTTGGAATTTTTTCTCAGATAGTTACTTGTGGAATATTTCTACCTTTGCTCCAGATTATGTTCTGCAAGAAATAACAAAAGCTGGCTTTGTGGAGCCTACACCCATACAAGCTCAAGGGTGGCCAATGGCTTTAAAGGGTCGTGACCTTATTGGTATTGCTGAAACAGGATCTGGGAAGACACTTGCCTATCTATTGCCTGCAATTGTCCATGTTAATGCCCAGCCAATTTTAGGTAAAAGAGTAATTTGTCAATATTTGGAACTTATCTTTAATATGTCATATACTTCTATATTGTTTTGATTGTTGGATGAGTATTCAATTTTTATACAGCACCTGGGGATGGTCCAATTGTATTAGTTTTAGCTCCTACGCGTGAACTTGCTGTTCAGATACAACAAGAAGCTGCAAAATTTGGTGCATCGTCAAGAATAAAAAATACATGCATATATGGTGGGGTTCCAAAGGGACCTCAGGTGCGCGATCTCCAGAAAGGTAGGTGGCAGCTAGGTTTGAGACGACATTGCTTCTATACTGTATTCTGACTTTCATGAACTGGCTATCCATTCATGGTAATTGATTTTAAGATGATTTTGTTATTATTTTAAACTCTAAAGTTAATCTTTTATTGATGAATATAACGGCGGGTATTGTATTCCCCCTCTCCTCCCTCTTCCCTCTATTTGTAGGTGTTGAAATCGTTATTGCTACACCAGGAAGGCTGATTGATATGTTGGAATCTCATCATACGAATTTGCGGAGGGTTACCTACTTGGTGTTGGATGAGGCAGATAGGATGCTTGATATGGGATTTGAGCCTCAGATACGGAAAATTGTTTCTCAGGTTTTTTGTTTTTATGCTTGCCTCTTCTCTTGGTCAGAAAGCATTTATCCTGTTTTAGAAAAACATGATGTGCATATAGTTACATTACCATTCCATTTATGGAAAGCCTTTTATATGCACATGTGCCTCTCCCACTTCTCATTTGCCTCTTGCTGCCCCTGTTTCTTTGGTCATGCCAGTCCCATCAAGGTTTGATTCTTTCAAAGTTGAAAACTGTTGTTAAATTGTCTTAGAAA
>CAOGCB012182490.1:0-12410 GCA_948266635.1 Cnidoscolus chayamansa | reverse complement strand
TTTTTGTTTTTATTCCTGTGTAGACACCTCAACGAACTCATGTGGACACTCCTAAGCCCGAGGACGATCTCTCAAATACACATGTTGATGTTGATCCGTTTTTCTTTTCTTTGCTGATTCCTCTCAACTTTGCCATGTTGCACCAGCACCACTTCATGGCCAAAATTAATGAATGAACCGTTATTTCAGTCAGCTCCATCGCAACTCAGATTCAAACTGATTCTATTTTATGAAATTTTCTCATCCATATGATCACACATATGAGCTTCCTAAACTATTAATGTGTATCAGAGCCATACAAGAGATTCAAAAGGAGAGATAGAAATGGAGAACTTTAGAGGGCATAAAAATTATCACAAGCTTGTATATGTGACACTACAGTACGTTGACATTGTAAACTCGAGGTTCAGTTGCTATATACAAGTACGCCATGTTCACACTAAGAAACTTACCGTGCGTTGCCCAGAGATGATTCTAGAGACATGGGTTAGTCTAAGATGTTTCTCCTCTTTCCCTGAGAACCATATCAAAACTGACTCATCCTGGACGCAATGAGAAAAGATAAAATTAAAGAAAAAACTAATCAAAGTCAACAGATATACTGCTTTTCAGATTACATAAATTAATACCCATTACCACATGCTTAGTGAGCCAAAATGAATAGGATAAACTAACAATGTAAAAGAAAGATATATAATCAGCACCACATAAGGACCACTGCCAAACTGCTTACAGAAAAAAAAATGACAATTTGTTCTAGATATTCCATGGCACAAGTATAAAAATGTTTTTTTTATCATTATCTTAATAGCAACAATTAAATATGAATGAATCAAAGTTTACTTTTTGTTGGGCTAATTATCAGAATAAACCAATTGGGGAAAAAGGAATGCACAATTTGGAGACTTCTTACATTGGAAAGACGAAAAGGACAAAACTTGGGCTTTCCTCGTCTCCCATACTTAAGCAAGCACGCCCCCTTCTTTAAAGCGGTTATGGCCTGTTGTAAAGATCATCAAATAATTAATTAAGCACATCAACACATTTGCAGGGATTGAATTAATTTACAGCTTAAAAAACTACAGCATAGCACTAGCAGCACAATAAATAACAATGAAGTGCTAACACCATACTTAAATTGACAAAAACAGATTATCAAAGAATTTTATTACAAATGCAAGTAATCTGAAAAACATTTCTTAATCCTTGTGATACTAAAGAGACCTGCACAAAGCACAGTAAGAGTCGCAAACAAGATCTTGTTACAAGTCTAATGCAGTAAATCATTGTAAGTGATCTTATCCATCTTCTCTCCTTGGAAGCTAAGAAACCCTCAGCAGACTACTGCAATCAGGATTTAAGTTATCAAGGTTCTGATAATAATGAGAACAATGGATGAATACCGCTGCAGATTACCTAGCTAATCTCATAAGTCAGAACTAATCTTATGAATGCTTAGACGAGACCCGAATACAATGAATTATCAATGCTGTCAATCCATAATTAGGTGTCTAAATCCTACAATGGAACTTTGAACAAAGACACTAGCCATACCTTGATGATACCCGAAACAGCAGTCTAAATTAGCATTTCAACTCATTCAACCAGAAGTAGCGCTTAGAATATTTCAATTTCCCTACTACAAGGAAAATCAAATTTTTTCCCAAGCATTGAAACTAGCTAACATTAACAGAAAATTCATTAACTTATGAAATGTAAAACAATATTACCCACAACAGCAAATTAAAAATACCTGCTCGATGTCCCTTTCAACTGGACCAGTCCTACTGAGATCCGAGGCCATTCTATCAGTCCGCGACATCATGACCAAAACAATCTATTTACCATTTTCAAGAAAGCTCCAGTGGCCAACAACACATTCAATAGCCACTCAAGCCCTAACAAATCGAAGCTCCGAAACACCCAGTAACTCCCAGAAACCCCAACTCGACCATCAAGGTACTGAGTTGCAGGTTCAATTCCTAGAAACCCCACAAGTTCAATTGCAGCAAATTGAGACCTCAGCAGAGACAACTAACCAAGTAAGAGTTTCTGACTGAACGCTGACCCAAGAATCAAGACCCAACTCAACTTCCAGGGATTTTGGAGCAGAAAAAATGTATTATATGGGGAGAAAGCGAGGGGAAAATCCTAAAGAAAACTGTAAAGATCTGATTAGCAGTTGGGAAGGAGAGAGAGATGTATCATATAATAGTAATGAAGGTAATAAAATGCAGAGAGCATGGCTGACTGAGAAATGAAAAATGAAAAACAACAATATTAAAAAGACCACTGCGCTTCTTATATATATTTTCTGAAAGATTTGTGTTTGTAATTGTGATTTTAAAATGGGAATTTCATTAATTTTTTTTTTTACTTTTTGAATTAAAACTTATTTTAATAAAAAATATTAAATTATTTGCCTTTTTTTTTATTAGTTTATAATTTGTCAAAAGAAATATAGAATTCCTCATTATTAAGAAACCCATGAAATAGGAAAATGAGAACAACCAAAAATATTGAAGGATTTGACTCCTTATCTACTCATCATGTTTCCATATTTCCCACTTATTAATTAATATTTTTAATTGCAATAAAAAAAATAAATAAACAAACTTCAATTTATCCATTCCATTTTATTTTATTTTATTTTATTTTATAAAAAAAATTTAAAAAAATTGGATTGGTGAACAACAACCACTACTTGAGAAAAAAAAAAAAAAAGGCCAATTCAAGCCCCCTGTTGAAGAACCCACAACCTCAAACCTGAAGGGTACCCTTCAATCTTAAGGCACTCAGCTCAGCTCAGCTCAGCTGGTCCATACTACATGTGCAGGCTAGCTAAGCCTGACCCTTTTAAGACTTTTGTTTTGATATGATAGGATTTGCACTTGCTTTCTTTCATTTATTGAACTTGTCTATCTTTATGAGATCATAACAGAATTTTTAGATGTGCTATTAATCAGCTTTATTTTATTTTATTTCAATTGTTATTTTTACAAAATACAATAATTACTTTTTTATAATTTAAATATATATATATATATATATATATAGATCCAAATGTTAGATTTTCCTTTTTCATATTTAATTGAAATTATTCACAATCCAAAAATAATTTAGAAAACGCCCCAATCCATCACTGATTAGACTATTATTATACCAAGTTCATCCTTGTTTTTGGGCTTTTGCATGTCCAGCCCACCTTTTCAATTCAAATGTAAACATCATGAAACTATAAATATTAATTTAAAATATTTTTAATATTTTATTAATAATTTAAATATATAGTTAATAAAAATGATTTAATAATTATTTATTAATATTATTATATAATTATTATTTTTAACATGTTAAAGATTTTTTTCTGGATATATCAATAATTTAGTATAATTATTATTTAACGGATATACACAGAAAATGCATTAAAACACGTGAAAAGCACGTGTGCTAATCACTCTGAGTCAGATAAAGAAAGACACGTTTCGCGCTTACAACTTTCGAAAAAGCAGGATTCAGCCGTCAGATCAAATCAAAGTCAAATCCTAAGCACAACACACTTATCCCGTTTTAGGCGGCGACAAAGACACTAGTCAGAACGCACAAATTCGGAAACAGTTGATATAAAAGCCATGACACCATCTTCTCTATTCTACTGATATTTTCTTGCTTTCACCGTCATGGATGAGCTTCAAATTGCCACGCAAGAAGCGAAGATTCTTCACAGAATCAGCAACTGGGGTCTCTACTCTACCTTCGATGGTTCTTACGATCCAAGAACTTTCAACGGAAAGCTTGACGCCGACGAGCTTCAGCTGGCCAAGTTGGAACGGAAGAAACATGAGTTAGCGAGGCTGCGAGCGAGGGACGAAAATAGAGACTTCGATGTCGTGCTGCAAGAGGTGGAGTTTGAGGTTATGATTCAACTAGGAAGGATCTTGGCGAAGAGTATAGATCCTGTGTTGAAGGGATTGAAGACGGTGAAGGTTGAAGAAGGAGAGGTATGTGGGGTTTGTCAAGAGGAGATGGATATGGAGATGGGAGAGGAAGGTAGAGCTATGGAGTGCATGCACAGGTTCCATGGGTTCTGTATCGTTCAATGGTTGAAGAGGAAGAAGAGTTGTCCTTTGTGCAGACACGAGATGCAAATTCACGAGGATGCCTGATTTTGATTATGATTTGTAAACCGGAGTTGGGTTAATTTTTTGATACATATTTTTTTGGATTAATTAATAGTAGAACATATAGAATTATTATAAATTAATTCATTAATGACAGTCGAAGATGGGTATGGTCATTGTAGATTGTTGGCGAACCTCTTGTTTTATAGTAATACTATCTTATCTCTTGCTATTCTTTTGGGGATATGCAAATTTATGGAAATCGATGTTTCATGAGAAAGCTGTCAAATTAAGCATAATGGGTTTTCCATTAATAAGGGAAATCATCAAGGTCATTCAATAATTTAATAGGTGAAGATTAATGGATTGTGTCAATTCTCTAAAAAATAGATATTTCAGAAATGCAGGTATTAATATTGTTTTACGTGGATGCAATTTAGTCACGTGTAATGAATATTGTTGACATGCAGGTATTAATACTATTTTATGTGAACTCAATTTAGCCATGTGTAATTCGTCCACTTTGCATTCTAGTTTTCACAGAAATATTTGTAATATTCTAGTTTTGGGCCAAACCAGGTAGATTGGGAAGCAAAAGAAAGATCCTCTGCAACTCCATATGCACAAAACGATAACATCATAAGACGGATTACCTGAAGGCTGAAAGAAATATACAGCAGCAATAGTAGAAGTATATCCTTCAACATCTGGACAACAAAAATCAGAGAGAGACAAGGCATGCCGATGCACTGACCATAGATTCATAATTCTTCTGTTATCATTGCCTTCTATTAGAAATCCAAGTTAACTGATCAGATTTACATACAGAATTGAAGAGTACAATTTTCTTCCTGAGAGCATGATTAGAAAACAAGAACTTGTACACAGTATACAAAGCTCACTACTTTGAGGCCAACAGCAATTAGCTGCATCAATGAGCTTGAAAACTTCACTGCAGATAGGATAGTTCATAAGAGGTTTCCATGTTAGCGTGTGAAACAAAACCTCTTTCAACTATACAACATTATAGCACGGTAAAAATGGGTAATCCTATCTACCTATGAGGTCATCTTGGCAACCCATTATACCTTTTTCCATCTATCGACTGTCAACTCCTCAATCCACAGAAGAACTAGTTTCTTCAATTTCATCCTCGCTGAAACTGGATGGCTTTTCCTTGGCAGATCTATGAAATACACAAAGCACCAATGTTAGCAGACGTGAAAGATCGGGGGACAAGATAAGTTGAAAACTCACTATTCAGCAAAGATATATATAAATAAATAAATAAATATATATATATATATATATATATATATTCATAAAAAATGTCCCAAGTCCCAAGTCTTATACTCTGATCAGCTGGTTTGTACATAAAATTAAAATAGATGAGTGCTACCAAATATAATTAAAACAATATATTCGTGAAGACATGCAGCATAATTCCAGCCCAATGTAACCTCTCATTGCCAGTTGTACGTACTGAATTATTGTGGTTCAATGCAAGCAGAGCCCATATGATGTATGTACTCAAGCTAACACCCTTAGCAAAATAATGTGTGCTAGTATGTGGTTTAGAACACACTTGCATCTCAATCTCACTTCTCTCTTTACATAGCTCCCACTTATACAGGATGGAGTTCTGGAATTCTGTAACCCAGTGACCATATTATGTCTTAATACTCATAATAATCTTATTTGTGCTTACCATCATGACAAAGGTATACAGCTGTTTGTTCAATATGAAGACAAGAGTTGGATGATTTCCTCCCATTTATTTAACAATATAGATGTCACTTGAAGAGATAAAAACCGAGAGAGAAAAAAATGAATTGAACCACATGACTATCAACAGCAATATCACAGTTTTCCTTGACTATCACTGACTATAGGCTTTGCTCAACAATCAACCAGTCTATCGAGAATTAACCGAAGTGTGATACAAGCACATGCACGGGCATAAGTAAACAAGAGTACATTCACATAAATGACAAGCCAGTGTTGAAATTTGTACCAACCCTCTATTTGAATTCGTCTTTCTGGGCATGTTAGGACATGCTGCTTTTGTAACATATTGTTGCTGAGAAAACTCTGCTCTGAATCGCTTCGAAATCTTCAATTATAAGCCAAAAAGTGGAGGGTCAAAATTGAAATGTACGAGCATGCAGTATATATGCATGTATGCATGTACATGTATTTTTTTTAATTACATAAATTCAAAATATTAACATAAAAATTGACCAAATCATTAACTCATTATCATTTCATTTGTTGGATGCATACTCACCTTAACTGGGTCTCGATATTCTTTTGTCCCTTTCATTTCTATATAACGCTTCCCCTACACATACCCAATATCCAAGTCAACGATTAAGCCACTTCTTTTAAAAATCAGAATTTTCAATTCTGAAGCAATATTATACAAAATCAGAAAGCTGTCAAGTAATTACAATACAAAGCAGAAAGATATAGAGCAAGAGACGGACCTTTTCCTTCGTTGTAGATAGAACTCCCTCCTGTGCATCAAGAGATTTACTTGACCCAGGTATGAAATTTGAAGGTTTAGACATATAATCATCCTTTTGGACAATATTAGGGCTGCCATTGCCATAGTCATGCAACCAAGGGTCTGTCTGTCCGCTAATAGCTTTACTACCATCAGGATGATGATTAGAAACAGCATCTTGTCTTATGCCTTCAATACCATGGATAGAGCTCGATTTATAATTTCTTTTGCTGCTGTGAACAGAAGTTTCAGCACCAAGATCATCATACTTATCCATGGAAGATTTCCCACCAGGGGTAGGACTGGAATTGTTGTAAAAAGTTGATTTGCGTTTTAATTGGTGAGATTTTTTCTGGTGAGAATCAGATGCATTGTTGAGGTCACATTTTGTCCCTTCCATAAATGAATCCTGAGAACTCATCTTGGAACTATATACTTCATATCTCTGCAAGGTTACAAAATGAACATTGCAAAGGAATTACCACAAAGTTCAATTTTACTAAAAAATTTATTAAATAAATGATAAAGATAACATAAAACACAACTTGGATGGTATTCAAGCATGAATGACATTGACCATCATCCTATGAAGCACCAGTGGAGTCCAAAAACAACTATAACTTTACCTATTAATTCTGTTATTTATATGCTGTAATTTGCACTGAATTTAACATCTAAATGAGGACGCAAAAATGTTATGAAACCAAAAATGCCATATCCACTATTGCCTGTGGAGCTAGATGCTCGATCAAGTAAAGTAAACAAGGGTGATCCAGTGCATCAATTATTCCACACTTGCGGGCTCTGTGGAGGGTTGAATATTGATATGCAGCCTTACCACTCCTTTCTAGAGAGGCTTTTTCTATAGCTTGAACCCATGACCTCCAGTTACAAATGGAGTAACTTTACTATTAAACAAAGCCAATGGAAACAAAAGTTTCTATCATGGATTTACAGCTCCTAAGCCTGAAAACAAACTGATATCTTCCATCATATTACTATCTCATAAGTTGCCTACTCCAAGTGTCGTTCAGATCTGTAACAAAATGATCCCAATTCCTGATATAGAAATCCTGTCTCTCAAAAGAGGGAGAAAACATTCCGTTTGCACCGTGCAACTGCAATAAAAATTTCAGCCCTTGATTTTCTGCCGGCTAATAGGATGCACAAGCATGTGGAGCATAGTATTCAGCTGTTTTCAAAATACAATGTCAATATGATATCCTCTGTGATGATATTCATATTAATTAGAAACTTTTGCCAGGACATAGAGCATAGAAGAACAATTTATTCCCCTCAGCAAGAGAATTCTCATGATTTGTAGCTGCTGTTGTAAAGAATTCATCTATTACTTGAAAAGATGAGTTCTTACAATTTTAATTGGATTCAGTTCATATTCAAGCAAAATTGTTTAAGCATTCCTTGTTGTCTCAGGAGCATTCGTTGGTTCAAAAGAGTATCTTGTTATGATTGATTTTTCTTAGTCCACTTTCTCAATCTTTCTGCACCTTCAAACATGTGATCACCTTCCATAATTGTACCCACAGTTCAATCTCCAAAGAATCCGTGAAACAATAATAACATAAATCAGGAAATCCACTTACACTGCCGATACTGGATTGCTTACGAACTCCAGAAACATCAGGAGAATGAATCCTAGCAAGATCTCCAACATAAAATGCTCCTGCTAAGTTAATTAAGAAAAAATTCATTAGCCATATTCCTTTTAAAAGAAAAAGCAAACTTATTCAAGGCAACAGTTCATGGCAACCAAGAAATATAAATATTTATATCAAATGGCATCAAGTTAAGAGTAAAGGAAAAAGAGAAGACAACATTCAATAATTTTATAATGACTATCAGAAAAATGGCCACCTAAAACTTAAAGAAGCAAAAAAAATTAGTCTGAACCCAATGCCAAACTTAGAAAATCACTAATTCAGATTTCAAAGATGGTAAGATATTTCTCAAGAAGAACAATACCATGAATATCACAAAAATAATATCTAATCTATCTTGAGAATCCAGAAACAACATTAAAATTGTGCAGCTTCAAATGGATATAAAAACAACTGGACCACTTACTTGCCAGGCTCACAGCAATTTCCATTCAAGAAAATATAAATGCATGGTGAAAAAGATAAAACTTTTCTTCTCGAAAAGGTAAAAAAAATGAAATTTTGACCACAGACCTCAGCAAAACAACCTAGATTATATTAGAAATAGTCAAACAGCGTTTTTATTCTAGCAGTTATGACTCTGTTTGACCCCACCGATCATTCTCTCAACCAAAAACCAGAAACTTATATTATCTATCTTCTCCATTGCCAACAGATCTCTATTGAAACCTTTGGGATCTGAATAAACTCTGGACTGTGGATGGACTCTGAAGATGCTAGAAAAATTTCCACTACCACATATCTGTAATAGGTTAATGTTAAAATGACTGTTCAATGTAACTATGCATCTCTTTGGACAATACTGTTAGAAAACCAAACCTTTAAGCAATGTGTCTCTATACTCTGCCTGTAATATGTATAGTCACTCAACACCAAAGCTTAAAAACAGTATATTTGTATGCCTATATCAGCGTTCTGACTCTTTTCTTAAGTAAAAAACTAAATTCTAAGAGTTAACGAAGGACACGAACTTAAGAAACAAAATTCAATTCAGTTGTTACACATTATCTTTTGGTAGCATCAATTTCATGGAAGTAGTTGGGGAAAGGTTCCTGAAATGAGGACGTACCATTGACTGGATCTCTACTTGAGGATGAAAATGCTCCTGGAGGAAGCGATTGGAATTCAACACCAAGTGATGGACCATCCTCCCTATAGTGCTTGCCCAATTGCCTTTTGACAGCTGTAATGGCAGCATTTTCAATTTCACCCTTCACTTTCAAATAGCCAGATGGTTTATACCCCATCTTATTGGCACCCTTGGGAATTAACGTCTTGCTAGCCCCATTCTGTGCTATGTAGCCAGAATCTTTCATATCATGAGGATCTTCACTTTGAGAAAACAACTTATCTTGCAAAGACGAGCTACTTTCTGAGGATGTATCATCCATGCCATTAATATTTCCTGTATATCGACTTGTACGATCATATGTGATGTCAGCAGCAGGAAGATTGTGACCATAAAGTCTCTGACTTTCAACTTCCTTTGGATCAACTTTCCGATAATCACATTGTTTAGTGCTGCCACAAGAATCCTGCCGTAAACCACTCCCACGATCCTGAATAATGCCACTAGACCTATCCAGTCGGCCATTAGCACAGGTTTCTTCCTTTGACAATCTTTTGTCTTTCAGCCTTCTGTGGCAAAACCAACTGGATATTTGTTTTTCTGTCAACCCTATCTGCCCTGCAAGTTCTGATTTCATTTCCTCCGTTGGATAACTGTGCTCTGAGGAAAAAAAAATCCATTCAGAAAACAAAATTACTAACCTCAGTGAATGCACTAAATAAAATATGTCACGACGAAAACAAGTACCATTATAAAATTTCTCCAAAGCCACAATCTGGGTTGGCGTCTTGAGTATCCTTTTGGTATTCTTTTCTGGAGATACCCTATGCTCTTCAGAGTGCTCTTCACTAGAATCTAAAAATCAATTCCACAATCAAAACAAATTTATAAAAGTGATATAAAGGATATAACATTAAATATATACCCCAATTTGCAAAAGGCATACTTTTCTAAACATCAATGCCCATTAAATAGAAAGCATGCAAAAATTTAAAGCAAGAGAAATACCACACGTGCATTGGAAAAATGACCAGCTGAATTTAAAGCATGAAATATAAATTAGAACTAAACTTAATTGCAACTAGTTAAGGTCACTACATTGATTCTTTCTTGCCATTCAGCTCTGTTTGAGATCAGTTTCGCATCAATATTAAAAAATTGTAGATCTTTTCCTACCACTTCCCTTCACATCATTTTAGGCCTCTCACTTCCTCCTCACTTTTTCTAACACTAATTTATAACATTTTGATATTGCTGCATTTGGTTCTCCATGTTGGTCATGGAGCATAAATCAATTAACTTCAGTTATTTAAGATAAGCTGCAGAAATCCTGTTTGTCCATATTTCTTTAAATTAAGACTCATTAAATACATCTTGATATTGCTGCATTTGGTTTTCCATGTTGGTCATGAGGCATAAAAATCAATTAACTTTAGTTATTTAAGATAAGCTGCAGAAATCCAGTTTTTCCATATTCTTTAAATTAAGATTCATTAAATACATTTTGTATTGGCCTATCAGAATATATGCACATCATCTTGTCACATTCTCAGTCCCTGATATTAGGAACTACAGTTTGTTTTTAAGAATATCCAACTACAACAACTAATTGCCTTCAAAATCTCCGAGATGAATCCACGGAGTCAGCCAAGCACGATTGCAAATATACAAGGATAAAGAAGAAGTGCAAAATGTTTGGCAATGGTTAAGTGATCAGATGTCAGTTGGTCAAAAACATTTGCTCCAAACCATTATCCATTCCATGAAACAAGCCTCAAATGTCAGTTCTATTTCAAGGAAATCAACCTCCATTAGCAGGTACAAACACTTGGAAATAGAGTTAACAAAGGAAGAAATCCCTTGAATACAAAATCCACTGTTTCCTGAACATCCTTAACTAAAAGTACAAAAAGGATCCATAGAATTTGAAACTTTCAGATTACTCCATATCTGCTTATGTCCTCAACACTTTAACCCAGTGCATGTGTGTTCAGGTCTTGATATGGATTCAAATGTTTTACAGCCAAAGCAATATAAAGTATAAACCTCATTACATGCAAATTGCAAGGACACTTAAAAGAGGAACACCGTATGTTTCTATGACAAGACAAGAACCTTATTGTTTCCCAAAAATAAGTTGCAACACAACTAACAAAAACAAATGAATGAAAATTCAGACATGCATTAATTATCATTAAAGAAGGCGTTGACCTTAAACCTGCCCATTAATTTTGTTTACGAGATAACGTGTGAATGAGAAGAGGGAAAATCTCTATGGAAAAGTTTTCCACTATTTCCAACAGAGAAAATCTAGTATCTCAAAATATTCCTCAACTTTCTCAGCAATCAAACAATACGAGGCAAGAAATTCAAACAGTTCTATGATTGCACATAAGGCATATGGCTGATGCAAAGCAGCCCGATTCTCTAATATACAATTGCATAATCCAATACACACCTATTCCAAAAAAAATTAACCATGCCTCCCAATGCAAATGTCTATAGCCATAAAAATTGCAAAAATAAGTCAAAAAGCCAGAAACTGAATTCTCTAAAAGGATGGAGAGATGAAGAAATGAAAATTACCTTCCATGGTTGGTGATTTCTCTTGTTTCGCTTTGCGTATGCGTTCGATTGGCTCAAAAAGAGAATCCCGCGAGTCCATGATTATGTAAGGAGAAAATGCAATATGGGTTTGGTATGATTGATCACATATATCCTTTCATCTAATCAATTCTCCAGTCTACATAGAGATGGGTGGTTTTGAAAGGGCTGGAAAGGCAAACAAGGAATTGAATTCTTTTTTTTTTTTTTCTCTTTTTGTTGGGTGGCATTTGCGTCTTGATTTTTTTTCTTTTTTTCTTTTTTTTTTTTTTTTTGAAACAGTTGGGTAGTGTACGTTTAATTAAATGAATTAATGTTTATTTTCCCAGAAGATCAAATCAAATAGTTTACAGCTTACAGCAGGGAAGACGGAAAAAGAAGGGAAAAAAAATTGGTTGATCCTAATCAATCTATATTGTTAGGTGCTTCAT
>CAOGCB012182365.1:0-10170 GCA_948266635.1 Cnidoscolus chayamansa | reverse complement strand
TTAATGCATTGATGCTGAAACTTGGTTGTGGTTGATTATGCTTTAGAATTTAGATAATTATTTATGTAATTTGTTTAATTGTATTTGAATGTGTTTTATTGTTTTGTGATAATTGTTTGATTGTAAATGATATTTTTATGTTGGAGTACGTTTGTGTGTAATTGTGTATATATATAAAAAATTATAAAAAAAAATTGGCTTTGGCGCCTTTTTGAAAAAGGCCTTCGCCTCGCCTTGCGCCTAAGGCTATAGGAGCTCCTATAGCCTTAGTGTCGCCTCTCGCCTTGATAACTTTGGCACCAACTTGATGTAAAAAATCCATTTCTCAATGGAGACCTAGAGGAAGAGGTATTCATGAATCTTCCCCCAGGTTTTGAAGATAAATATGGTGCTGGAAAAGTGTGTAGACTGAAAAAAATTCCTTTATGGACTCAAACAGTCGCCAAGGGTTTGGTTTGAACGCTTTGGTAAAGCTGTGAAGAGATTCGGTTTCTTATAAAGTCAAGCTGATCACACTTCGTTTTACAGGCACTCAAAAGAAAGCAAAGTTGCTATTCTAATTGTATATGTTAATGACATTATCTTGACAGGGGATGATTATGAAGGATTGAAGAATTTGAAGAAGTTTTTGGCCAAGGAATTCGAAATCAAGGACTTGGGAAACTTAAAATATTTCCTTGGGATGGAGTTTGCAAGATCCAAAGAGGGAATTGTTGTAAGTCAAAGGAAGTATGTACTTGACTTACTTAAGGAAACATGTATGATAGGGTGTAGACCAGCTGAAACCCCTATGGAACCTAACCTGAAACTTCAACCAACTAGTGCAGAGAAAGTAAGAGACAGAAAAAAGTTTCAAAGGCTGGTTGGAAGACTAATTTATTTGTCTCACACTCGGCTTGATATAGCATTCCCAGTAAGTATTGTGAGTCAATTCATGCATTCACCAGGACCAGATCACTTTGAGGTAGTTTACATAATTCTAAGGTACCTAAAGGGAACTCCTGGCAAAGGGATCTACTTTAAAGCACGAGGACATCTTCAAATTGAAGTTTATACTGATGCGGATTGGGTTGGGTGCATAACAGATAGGAGATCAACTTCTGGATATTGTACGTTTGTGGGAGGTAATTTGGTGACATGGAGGAGTAAGAAGCAGAATGTAGTGGCAAGGAGCAATGCAAAGCTAGAATTCCGAGTGGTTGCTCAAGGAATTTGTGAAGTAATATGGATCAGAAGAATATTACAAGAGTTGAAAGTTTCAGAAGTGCTTCCTATGAAGGTGTATTGTGACAATAAACAACTATTTCTATTGCTCACAATCCAATTCTTAACGACAGAACAAAGCATGACGTATGTGCCAACTCAAGACCAAGTGGTTGATCTACTTACTAAGAGTCTTTCAAAAAAACAGTTTGATCTATTGGTAAGCAAGTTGGTGATGAAAGATATTTTCAAACCAGCTTGAGGGGGAGTGTGGAAAAATCTGTATTTTTGGAAGGAGAATATGGAGCAGTAAATCATGTAAATTAGTATGTAAATTAGGTCCTAGAATTATAGAGAAATATATGCATAGAATCATGGAGAAATCTATGCATTAGGTCCTAGAATCATGGAGAAATCTATGCATAAATTCTGCATAGTTTCCTAGTACATAGTTTCCTATTCTTGTCAAAATCTATTGTATATATTCCTTTGTTCAATAAGAGAAAAGTGTCTCCCTACTTAGTATTTTTCAAGTCAGCAGGAGTGGGAAGGACAGAAAACTAGGCACGAAGACCTTCCTATGCAAACCAAATCAAAGGTCTTAATATTAAAGTTTAAAAGTGTAAGCCTAAGAAAATAGATAGTTACACAAGTATTCATAGAGGCTTCATTAAATATTTCTTCTTCTAGGATTAGGAATCCCAGTCTAGGAATATTCTAAGCCAATACTTAATAGGAAGCCAACTTTTAATTTTTATTAAAAAATCCCTATGGGAAATAATTAAAAAATTGGAAATAGTACTAAAACCCTGCATTTCTGTCTTAGATCTGCATTTTCCCTTCTTATTTTGTTTTTGAAACTACAGTAGTGTTTTTGGCATCATCTTTTGTATATTAGTAACTTCTACAATCTTCCTTATTTTGTGTTGAAACAATAGTAGTGCTTTACTGCTTTTTGCACTGTCTTTTGTAGATTAGTAACTTCTGCAATCTTTCTATCTCTAGCAATTTCTTGCAGAGACTTGTTCTCCGAAGTCACATACTGACATCACATTATTGCATGAATGATGTTATACAATAGGAATTGTGAATGATAACTCTAATTTACTCGATCAATTTGCTATTTGACATGTGCACTTTATGTTGCCATGTGGATTTTTATTTGTAGTCTATAAAAAGTCGCATCAGTGGAAGAATGATTTTATAGCAAAAGAATCGTAAATGGTAACTTTAATTTGCTGGACGCTTCTGCTATTTGAGATGTGCACTTTGTGTGGTCAACTTGTGTGTTTTTTAGTTGTGGACACTGGACAACCTTTAGTCCTGAAACCTGCTTTTTTGAGGGGTTTATAAGCTCTTTTTCTTCAGATGATTGTTTTTCTTTTTGTGTATATGTCTCTAATACATATTTTCTTTGTGATTCACGTACCATTGCTTTCCAGCTAACCAAGTCCATCCAAAGAATTGGTATCCCATCCCTCTCATATTCTGCCGGCCATGGGGAAAGTTGCCGGAAAATGTACCTTGCCATCCCAAGCTTGCTGACTTCGCAAATTGCATGAAGAAAAAGGGCCGTGGGATGTCAATATTTGTATCTATATTGGATGGAGATTACCATGAACATGCTGAAGATGCCAAGGCTGCCTGCAAGCAACTTGGTACCTACATTGATTACAAGAATTGTGAAGGTGTAGCAGAGATAGTTGTAGCCCCCAATATGTCTGAAGGCTTTCGTGGAATTGTCCAGACTATGGGTCTTGGAAACCTCAAGCCCAATATTGTGGTGATGAGATATCCAGAAATATGGCGTCGTGAAAACCTAACTGAAATCCCAGCCACCTTTGTTGGGATAATTAATGACTGCATCGTTGCAAACAAAGCAGTTGTTATTGTGAAAGGTCTTGATGAGTGGCCCAACGAGTATCAGAGGCAATATGGTACCATTGATTTATACTGGATTGTAAGAGATGGTGGTCTGATGCTTCTCCTTTCCCAGCTCCTTCTTACCAAGGAGACTTTCGAGAGTTGTAAAATTCAGGTCTTCTGCATTGCAGAGGAGGATTCAGATGCAGAGGAACTGAAAGCTGATGTGAAGAAGTTTCTGTATGATCTTCGGATGCAGGCTGAAGTGATTGTTATATCGATGAAATCATGGGATACACAAGCAGAGGGTGGATCTCAACAAGATGAATCACTAGAAGCATTCACTGCTGCTCAACATCGAATTGCTAGTTACTTAACGGATATGAAGTCAAGAGCGGAAGGGGAAGGGAATGTGTTGATGGCGGATGGGAAACCTGTGGTTGTGAATGAGCAACAAGTAGAGAAGTTCCTGTTCACAACCCTGAAGCTGAACTCAACGATATTGAGATACTCAAGAATGGCAGCAGTCGTGCTTGTGAGTCTACCACCACCTCCAGTGAACCACCCAGCCTACTTTTACATGGAATACATGGATCTATTAGTAGAAAATGTGCCGAGGCTCTTGATGGTAAGAGGATACCGAAGAGATGTTGTAACTCTATTCACATAGCGGACCGGGTAGTGATGTTGTAACACTATTCACATAGTTTGCTCCCTGGATGGTGAATGCCGCATTCGTTGTTCATATTTCTCAGCATTTTTAGTTTTTGTAGTTTAAATGTTACATTCATTCTTTTTCCTTTCTTTTTTTTTTTTTTTTTTTTTTTTTTTTAATTTAAAAAAACCACATTAATGCAAAAAGCGGCACTTTGCCGTTCAACTTCATAGAAAATTTTGATTTGTACTGCCCCTTTTGGGATGTGCGCTTAATTACACTAGTTTTGTCTGAAGTGGCTTATATACAAACTGAGACTACGTTTTACGTTGTAAAATTGTCTTGAGGATGTTAATATGGTGATCCTACCATAATTTTCAAAATAGGAAATCAAGACGTTTGGAACCCTATTTCCTATTGAATATTGTCTCTCTCTCTTTCTCTCTTTCTTTTATGTTGTAGAGAGAGATTATGTGTTTGATAGGTTTCCTTCTTGGCCTAGACGAGTGCTATCAGCCTTTCCTTTGTCCATCAGTTAGGGGAATGCTTTTATCCCTTGCCTGCATGTGTTTATAATTTCTATATGAAACCTACATGAAATCATGATTTTATTCTATAATTTCTCTAGCTGAAGAGTCTAAAAATCCTGCTAGCTATAGCTACTCTGCTCCATTGTTTGTCTACATTTTCAATAGCATTTCAGTTGTAGATTGGGACTGGGATAAATACATTGTGGCAGCAAGTGCTCTGAAAGGCATGACTAGAGTTTTGCTTGTTTTAGCAGTAGGTGAAGCCAGTTATCTCACACTCATTGCTCGAATTCACATGATCGCACCTTGGAAAAATAGGTCAAGTCAATGCCAACCAAGACTGGGACTGCTGTAAATGCAGCCATTGTCATGCTTACTGCTACTGCTACAGTTGCTTATTTTACAAATCTTCTGTTGCTTATTTTACAAATCTTCTGTTGCTTATTTTACAAATCTTCTGATAGTTCTTTCCAATCTTCTTTATGTCTCCACTTCGTTTATATTGATGCTTGCGGCATTGGCACTTCTTGTTATGTCAGTGGAAAGGCAACATCTTGGTCGTTCTTGGTTCCTCAATTACCACAAGCTAGGGCTTCACACATGTGGGGTGTTCCATTAATGCTTCAGTTCTTAGCAACATATTCTTTCCTTCTGGGATCGATGTATGTTGAAGCAAATCAGTCTTGCAATGGTTGGCCACGTCTATAATAGTGGATGGACGATGTATTTACCTTCTGGTCAGGCTTTGATGTTTTTACGTCTTTATGAGAGAAATTAAGTGATGCGTTTATGTCGATGGCAACTTTGAATATCAACATATCAATTATATATTTTCGAAGCATTACGTAAGTCAAAATGTATTTTAGCCCATTTTCAACAGAGCGGGTCCTACAAAATTTGTCCTATTGAATTATATTTTTGACTTCATAGGCTTGATTCAACTAGATTTGCATGCATCTAATAACTTCTCCGCTGCATGATAAAACCAGAACATGCGGTCTTAAAAATATCCAAATTTTCAAAACTCATATTTCTCACTACAAGCAATTGAAGAAACCAAGAACGAAGCTCATCATTGCCATAAAAAACAAAACAACAAATACCTAAAAAACAATATCTGATTCATTCTTCTTCAACCTCCCAACTGATTTTTTCTACTTACACTGCCGAATGTAGATTCCATGTATCCATTAATTACTATACAAATCGCTTTCTTCGATGACGCTTCTCTTGTTCTCATCGCCGACACTGTTCCCACTTGGTTTCCATTTTCTCCCTTATATGAACCGATCGAGCACAACCCTTTCTTGGCTCTGTTCAGATCTTGATTTCTTCTGAATTTCAGAATGGCCGGCGATGGTGCTGCAGGAGAAGGCGGAGCAACTGGAACTATCAGGTGGCGAGGCTTTTCTTTCAGGAAGAGCGACTTTCTCCCGGAGGAGTCGTTCCAGACCTGGGGAAATTATTTAAGAGCACTTCGCCAGACTCCTATGCGTTTTAAGGATAGATTATTGACCCGATCCATGGACTCTGCGGAGCTCCATGAGATGAAAGCTCGCAGTGAACACGACATGAAGAAAAGCCTCACTTGGTGGGACCTTATCTGGTTTGGCGTCGGAGTAGTCATCGGCTCCGGTATTTTTGTTCTCACCGGCCTCGAGGCACGTGACCACGCCGGCCCGGCTATTTTGTTGTCTTATGTGGTTTCGGGTGTTTCGGCTATGCTCTCTGTCTTTTGCTACACTGAGTTCGCCGTGGAAATTCCTGTCGCAGGTACGCCTTAGATATATATATTTTAATTTAATACATTAAACTTTTTTTTTAATCAATTTAATACATTAAACTTATATAATATAATAAATAGAAAAATATTTTGTATACATCTTCTTCCTTAATTTAAGATATATGGATAGCTTCGACGGCGTCATTCTTAATATATTTTGAATAACGCTTAAATATAAAAATAAAAAATAATATAATAATTTAAAGAAATAAGATAATAAATAAATTAAACAGTATAAATTATTTTAATTTGTAGAAGTTTGATTTAGTTGGATTTATTTTTTAAATAAAATGAATCCAGTTAGCTTTTAATTTTATTTATTAAATAAATTAAATTTAAATTTATTAATATTTGATTCGAATTTAAAAAAATTTTATCAAATAAAATTTAAATAAGGAATGATTCAAGCAAATTTAGCTGCTGTAAAGTTCATGATGAAGGGAGACAATAGAAAAATAAGATGTGATATAAAACTCTCAAGGCCAATCATGTTGTACAGATTTTACGTAGCTATAGTATTAAATAAGTATTCTGAAACCACACTGCATTACTCCTTTCAGGTGGATCATTTGCTTACCTTCGTGTAGAGTTGGGCGACTTCGTAGCCTTCATAGCTGCCGGCAACATCCTCCTTGAGTATGTGATCGGTGGTGCTGCGGTGGCCCGTTCATGGACATCTTATTTTGCCACTCTTTGTAACCGTGACCCCGATGACTTCCGAATCATTGTCCATAGTCTCGCCGATGATTACAGCCATCTAGACCCCATCGCTGTTGTAGTTTCCTGTATTATTTGTCTCCTTGCTGTTCTTAGCACCAAGGCCTCTTCTCGTTTCAATTACCTCACCTCCATCATCCATGTCGGTACAATTCTCTTCATCATCGTTGCTGGCCTCGTCAAAGCGGACACTTAAAATTATAGCTCCTTTGTTCCCAATGGCCCTCGTGGCATTTTCGTATCTGCAGCAGTTGTTTTCTTTGCATATGTTGGATTCGATGCTGTTTCAACAATGGCGGAAGAAACTAAAAACCCTGCTCGAGATATCCCAATTGGTCTTGTGGGTTCAATGGTAATAATCGCTGTGGCCTATTGTTTGCTTGCGGCAACTTTGTGCCTAATGGTTCCATACAAACAGCTTGATCCTGATGCTGCATTTTCAGTAGCATTTGAGTACGTAGGTATGAAATGGGCTAAGTACATTGTAGCCTTAGGTGCATTACAAGGCATGACCACCGCTCTTCTCGTCGGAGCTGTAGGCCAAGCCCGATATCTCACACACATTGCTCGAACCCATATGATGCCTCCATGGTTTGCTCATGTTAATGAAAAAACTGGAACTCCAGTAAATGCTACTATTATTATGATCATTGCTACAGCTATAGTCGCTTTCTTTACTAAGATGGATATTCTTGCCAATCTTCTTTCCATCTCTACATTGTTCATCTTCATGCTTGTGGCGGTGGCTCTTCTGGTTCGCCGCTACTATGTTACCGGTGTAACAACATCTGCTAATCGTACCAAGTTCATCGTTTGCATTTCGATGATTCTTGGTTCCTCAATTGCTACCGCTGCTATCTGGGCCGCCGGAGGCGATGGTTGGATTGGGTATGTGATCACTATACCAATATGGTTCTTGGGTACATTAGCACTTAACCTTTTTGTTCCCCAAGCAAGGACTCCAAAAATGTGGGGTGTTCCATTTGTTCCATGGTTACCATCTGCTTCAGTTCTTATCAACATTTTCCTTCTGGGATCGATAGACGGGCCGTCGTTTTTAAGGTTTGGCATATGGAGTGGTGTTTTGCTGGTGTACTATTTTCTATTCGGATTGCATGCCTCTTATGACACGGCCAAGGTGTCAGGAGAGAATAGGGCTGGGGATGGCTGGAAGAAATTGGAAGAAGGTGCACCGGTTTCTTCTCAGTCTAGATTAGAAGATGAGAGTATTGCTGGTGATGGCCGGAAAAAGATAGAAGAAGGTGGTCAAGTGCCTTCGCATTCTTCTGTAGGAGACGTTGACTAGCTAAGGGGTGATAACTTGGGAACTTCATATGAAATTTGTGAAGAATTTGTATGTATGCTTCTATTTGTACAATCATACTGTGTTATTCACAAATGAATTCTAAATTTTATATGCATTAGAAATTTTTATTATATTATATATATATTAAAATTTAAAATTAATTTATAAATATATCTATCATTATTAAAATAAAGATTCATCGTCTCTTTAATTATAAATTCTAATTTTAAGAAGGAAAAAAGCTCTAATTTTGAAGATTCTCAAAATAAAATGAACGACAAAAAAAAGTCTAAAGCAAAATTATCTCCAAAATAAATCACATAAAGTCATAATCATCCAGAGCATCATAGGCATCGACCACCAAATCATCATCTGGCTTATCAACATGGAGCTGTTTCTTCTTCCCACCTGAACAAGACGTCAATTTGGTTCCTAAACACATAGGTGAGAAGCATATCAATCAAGCCAATTTCAAGCATGTTCAGGCTATTATGCTCCAGCTCACTTCGGCCTCAAAGCTTGAAACTCAAGCTCAACTTGGAGGAAAACTAGCAAGCTGGAGCTCAGCTCAGCAAGAGAACAGCACTGTTGGAGATATCTACCTGTCTTCTTTTTAGAATTAGCTTCTTTCTCTGCCTTCAGCTTTTAATTTGCAATTGCAGTTACAGAAGATGCAACATCTTTTGCATCTGCCACTTTCATTGAAATCATTGACAATGTCTTTAGTAAGCCAATATAATGGTGACTTTTCTGCAATTAAAAATACATTACTTCTCCAAATCGGATACCATTGCCAGCATTCAGGAAACACAAGCAAATAAGAGCTAATTCAACATACCTCATGTGAATGAAGCGTATGTGAAATAAGTTGTGCATATTCCAAGAAGTCATTCTCTGATTTGGGAATGAAGTTATCAAGTGTCTTCTCATCTCTCCTCTTAACAAACAGTTCTGAAGTAGATTTGTAATCAGCTTCTTGCATTAGCATCAAAACTTTCAGTAGTAGCCATTTACTGCTGTTAGATACTAAGTCCACATTAATATTCAAGGCTTGTAAATTCTTTAGTACTACTTCCCCCCCACAACATCTGAAGTCTCCCCCCTTCCATGGATTTAAATAATGGCTGATATGTAATGGAACGGCCATTACTTAATGGGAAACTGGGGGGCCATTTCCCGTTACTCCCATTACTTAAAAGCCCCCAAAGGAATGCAGGTGTAACAGTTAATGGCCATTACTGACTTACATAAAAATAACGGCCGTTACCAATAGTTGTCCTCCCCTATATTCGGATGCCAAATAGTACAAAAAGACACCATTCTGCATTTCCAACTAGCCAGACCTGCAGAAGCTTTTTTTCTTCAAAAACTCAATATTTTCACTCAAACAAGTCATTCTTCCTTTATATTTCTCCCTTGAAGCTAAGATTCCTCATAAAACTACCTCTATTTCAAGTTTTTGGCTTCTTTCTTCTAAAAGGTGAGTTTATTTTGCTGGTTTTTCTTCTTTGCTAGTATTTGCTGTTTTCTTAGATTTTTGGTATATTGATCAAAGCTCGTATTGACGGTAGTTTTGAGTTAAAGCTACACTTTAACGAATTAGTATGTTCAACACTGTGTTTTTAATTCTTATTTGAAACTATTTTTTAGAAAATTAGTTTAAAGTTACTTTATAATAATTTTTTTTTATAATGTGTTTTAATGCACTTAATTATTATTTGGGGGATTTGTATGTTTATGAATGATATGCTTATAGTTTATTAGAACATATAAATGATATTTGCTATTGATATTCTTTTCTTAAGATGTAGATGCTTATGAATGATATGTTTAGTTTTTCTTGCCTTTCTTTTCTGTCGATTTTGTCACAGGTTTCTTAGATGGTTTTTCAGGTGGAGGTTTTGCTACAGGTGCCTGATATCATTGCTCAAAGATAAGTACAAATAGAACTAACATAATCAGAGTATGTGCACAATGCAGATAATATGAGTATGAAATATTGAGCAAACAGAAGTTATCTATGAATTCCATTGGCCATTAAGAACTTTGCAATAAGCCCAAACATGCACAGTTCCTTTTTCCATTGTATTACCACACAGACTTTGATCAAAGG